>JBBPQE010000355.1:0-24254 GCA_038092335.1 Boletus vinaceobasis | reverse complement strand
AGAGAATTCAGGAGGAATGGGAGGGCATACCACTTGAGGAGTGTCAGAAGTTGATTGAGAGCATGCCTAGAAGGGTTGCAGCTGTGATCAAGGCAAAAGGGGCCTATACCAAGTATTAATATATCTATAATATTAATAGGTGCAAAACTATTGCAATGACATTGGTGTTTTAAAATAGATATATCTCCACAGCCACTGGACCAAATCACATGATCCAAGGGGCGAAGTTGTAGCCAACTGTTTGTACCTTGTTTGTTCTCACCAACACTAAGCGGGATTCCCACAGGTGCTGATGGTATACCTCATGCACCACATTAGAGTCAAACATTGCAACGGTTTTGGAGGTCACTGTATATGGGATCCTGAATTCAACCCATCTGAAAAACTGGATTATAATCTTTACAAAAACCCCCTTCAAGGATTATCTAGGATTATCTTTCCATCACAGTTCCCCTGATGCCTACACCCACTTCAAATGCAAACTCATGCATGTGATCTGGAGACTCCTTCTTGATGAGAAGCTTGTTGATATGTACACAAATAGTATATTGATCCAGTGTGCTGATGGTATCACCAGGTGCTTCTTCCCTTGCTTTTCAGCTACTCCGCTGATTACCCTGAAAAGTATGTACTCTGAATCTCGTGGTCTATTTGTGAGCTAACTACAAAACAAATGTGAAACAGGGTTTTATTATCATGTATCAAATTCCTTGGGGAATGTCACCATCCTCTAAAGCGTATTGTAGGATCACTTGTAGTAGATACAACGTTAGCTGAATGGCAACAACAATAGAAGATAAAAGGGCTGCATAGGAGTATGTCTTGAATACAAGAACATGCTTGGATAAGACCATAGTAGGTTGCTTGATATCATATAGATCCTAAGATTGCTGTGGGTTTGGAAACCACTAGCAAATGTCTTAAGTCTGGGAAGTGATGCTCTCTTAGCACAAGGCTTAAGACAAGTGAGATCAACTATAAATGAACTGAGGAGTTCGTCTAGAGGCATCCCAGTATATATACTGTCAGTGCTTGCACACGGACCAAGGTACAAATACAGGACTATGCTACATATAGTAAATGAGTGTAGGGTATGATGTCATGTGGGAATACGGATGAGTAAGGAGTAATGGAATGACATCATGGTAAGTGATAAGGAGTCTGGACCAATGGTAATTAAAGGAATGTGGTTACTGTGTGTTGGTCTAGATCGAAAGTCAGATCATAAGGTCTAGACTGTGAAGAGTAGGATAAAAGATTGTGATATAAAGGAATGGTTACCACAGTAATGTGATTGGTCATGTGACATGATAAGATAAGATAAATACATCCCTGGTGTCTCATCAAGAAGGCTAATGTCCCCCAGATGGGGAAAACATCAGATATGCTAACATGCAAGATGGAGATGTGAACGAATGACAAGGGATACCAAGTACAGATTGACAAAGCACACTGACTGATCTACAAGCATGGTAAGAAGGTGACAAGCAAGAAGATCAATGACTTACTCAAAGAACAGTCCTTGGTTCCAATCCAGGTAAGTCTTTGATAGTACTTGATTGCTTACGGCTCACTTTGACTCCTCCTAGAACTCATTTTCTGACCGTCTCTCATCTGAGGATGGTCTATTCAATTTTTTCCTCTTATTCATTGTTGACCTACTCCATGAGTTTGAGCTCAGAGTATGGAGCAATATTTACACATTTGATGCATATCCTGTGTGCACATAAAGGAAATGCGATCCAGGAACTCAATTGGAGGTGGGTTGCTCTATCAATGTCATATCTATATAATGAGTTTTGCAGGTATCAAAAGATCAGGACGTTTGGGTGAGGAACAATCCAGAGGTTCCACAAGAATACCTCAGTGATGAAGTGACTGGCAGCAAGGGATTACAAGGATATCCTTTAGGTGGGCGGTTATACTATTTGTTCTCAAATGCTCAAATTCCGCTGGTAGTGTGCAATCCCTGTTTTCGAGGGATTGCTACCCTCTCCCCATAACAAGGTCATTTTAGATCTCCTTTTTGACTTAGCAACTTGGCACACTTTCAGCAAGCTCTAACTACATATGTATGGATAATATGCTTTCATTTTTTGATGTGACAACCATTTATCTGAGTCATTTGATATGAATATTTCAAGGAATGACATGCTCTGCATATCAGACTACAGAGCTACCTCAAGAATCAGCTTCTTGGGCATGAAGACATGCAGCTCTTGTGGCAAAAGATCCTCAACTTGCAATTAGACATGATCATGCAGGCACCTCCACACCCAAGATAAAGAGGCTCAACCTTTTGACCTACAAATATCACGCTTTGGCTAACTATCCAGATATGATTCGAGAGTATGGAACAACAGATAGCTATTCTACCCAAACGATATGATATTCTTTCATTTGTATTGTGCAACAAGCAGTATTTCTATAGTGCAGGGCAAACTTGAGCACCAACGTACAAAATGTCAGTTTCCTCGCTCAGGAAAGAAGAAGAATCTACAGAACACTAGCCTTGCCCATCAAGAGGCAATAGAACAGTTCATTGTGAAGGTAAACAGCATGAGAGATTCTCTCATGGCTGCAGAAGCCTTGTCTCAGTCAAACTGTCCTCTCCGTCTCTGTACATTCCCCACTGATCACTATCATATCACTGTGTTGACATGGCAAAGCCATGACCTCACAGAATGGTTGAGTAAGCATAGAGAGGAGCCTGCTGTGAATGTGCATTCCACTTTGTTACATAACTGACAGTGTGGCTGACTGGCTGACTTCCTTGGTGCAGGACTTTATTCCACACCTTAAGGACCATCTATTAGGTCATGTATGGGGCCTCATTTATAATGGCGATGAATATGAATTCAGTGATGAGGACCACCACTGTGTAATCATCTTGGACAACAAGATCTACAAACATGTGTATCTACAAATCAACTACAAAACCTATGACCTGCAGCAGGACCAAGATTCAATCAACACTGGCTCCCATCCTGACATTATGTTATTGTCACAAGAGGACGAGCACTCACATCCATATTGATATGTGCGTGTTTGCCTGATCTTCCATGTCATGGTTCAACATCATGACAGCATCATATCTCCATATTCCAAACTAAAATGAATGGATGTCTGGTTCATATGCTAGTTTTGACACAATTCAAACTTCCACTCAGGGTGGGATGCAAAGTGGTTACCCCAGCTTCAATTCTTTGACAAAGAAAACCTGCCCAATGCTTTTGGTTTCATAGACCCAGATGCCATCATCTGCAGTGTCCATCTCATCTCCGCATTCAGATGGGGTCTCACTGAGCAATTATTAGGACCATCATTTATGCAACAAGAATCAGAGCCAAGCAAATTGAACAAAGACTGGTGTTTCTACTATGTTAACATGTGGGTTTGTTTTTACATACTAATTTTGCTCTAGTTTTGTGGATAGAATATATTTATGCATTTCTGAGGGGGAGGGATTGGCCACAAGGTCACTTGGGTGTGGGATGAATTCTTGCAGTGGGAGGGATGCGATCTGCCATTGGACAATGAAGATATTGGCAATGACTTCAAATGTGAGGACTTGGCAGATGAACTTGATAGGGAGATTGAAATTGAGAGGGGTGATAGGGTAGATGAAGAGAGTGTGTGAATTATGGTTTCCAAGGCTAAGTTGAATGAGGGTGAGGGCGAAAAGGACAACATTATCGTCATGGATGAAGGAGAGGAACTTGACAAAGAAATTTAGGTCTGGGAGGGGTATGGTTCACTGTAGTTACAATATGGTTCGAGCATCACAATCCATCTCTGATATGATTTGCGAGAAGGGAATATCTTATATTATCAGAACATGGATGACTACCAGCAACTATGAGATTGAAGTGTGCCAAGGCTCACAGCCTCCTGACATAAGCAACCAGCCACAACTGACTATCCTCACATGCTATCATACAGTAGAAACTCAGCCATATCAGACCATCTTATGATTTTGCAATTTTTGTGATAAACAAGGGCATTATTATGATTCCACCAGAGCAAGTATAAACCCAGACCAGGGTTGAAATTCATGATAAAGGCAAACAAATTCTAAAACTCATTAAGGTGAAAACATATTTGCTTAAGGAAAGCAAAATTGCTGCACTATGCCAAGAGCACAATATGTGCAAGATAGATAAAGGCTTCTTTAGGATACACAAGTATACGTCCCTGAAGATGATGACATGAAAATGAAAATCCTATGAAATTGTCACAACTCTCCTGTAACTGATCATTCAGGCATAGCTAAGACACTTAGCCTAATAGAAAGAAGTTATTGGTGGCCTAAAATGGCCTCATTTGTTCATGACTATTTATCTCAATGCAACAGATGTGCACAAATGAAAACAGGAAACCAGCCATCTGCTGGCAAATTAAACCCACTTCCTATCCCTAATGGGCCATGGGAAGATATTTTAGCTGATTTTACCATGGATCTGCCACCCTATCAGGGATACGATTCAATCCTAGTGGTCATTGATTAATTCTTGAAAGAGACGGTATTTATTCCCATGAAGAAGATAGCTATGGCACTAGATACTGCCAAGCTCTATCTTCATAATATATGGAAAAAACCATGGTTTACCACATTCAATTATATTGGACCGTGGATCATAATTTGCTTTGACAGTGATGCAAGAAGTATGCTCACACCTCGGCATTAAAAGTAAACTATCCACAGCCTTCCACTCTCAGACCAATGGCCAAACAGAGTGTATGAATTGGGATCTCCAGCAGTATCTCCATCTCTTCTGTGCCAAAAAATAAGATCAATGGATTGATTGGTTACCAGTTGCTCAGTTCTCATATAATTTGAAAGTTCACACAAGTTCTAAGAAAACCCCTTTTGACGTATCATGCAATTATGTTCCTCATATGGGAATTGTAACAAAGTGACAATTTCTCCTCTTATCAAGCCACGTGTTTATCTAATCTCACAACATACACTGGACTTGTAACTTTCCTTTCTTCTCTCCTCATGCTCACAGATGCTTTTAGTTACATTCATTTCTCATGAGATCTCATCTCATTCACATGTTCATTTCTGTATGCACTTCTTTTTAATCTCTGTCTATGCTTCCATTCTCTTCACATGGTTATTACCGTCTATGATTCTCTTCCATTCTGCCACACCTCATGGTGGCATCATGCCTTTAATTACCGTTACCATATGCACATATGTAGTAGTGTACAGCTTGGTCTGTGCGTGTTATGCCAGACTATATAAACCCCAAGGAGCCCACTGGACGTCCTCCAGTTTGGTTCTCTTGGTTTCTCCCCTTGAGATCATATCCCCTACATTCCTGAGTTCAAGTGATAACCTAGGTCCTAAAAGCTTAAGGACTTCAAGGTTGTTTCAGGAATTGAACAGCATGTAGGAAAAGTGCCAGCTGCTGACCAATTTTCCAATGAAATGGCAAATACTCTGAAAGAAACTAAAAATAATCTATTAAAGACTCAAGATCGAATGAAGGCTCAAGCCAATAAACTTCTGGCAGACATCCCTATCTATTTGCCAGGCAACAAAGTCTGGTTATCTAATGAAAACCTGTGTTTGACATGTGCATCAAAGAAGCTTATTGAAAAGTTTATAGGATCTTTTGCTGTAGTTGAAATGGTTGGCTCCAATGCCATAAAGCTCAAATTACCTAAAACTATGAAAATACATCCCATCATCAATATTTCACAGGTTAAACCTTATAAAGAAAGATTAACAGGATAGCTGGTCACTGCTCCTGGATCAGTCAAAGTCACAGAAGATCATGACGTCAAATGGGAAGTTAACTTCATTATTGACTTGCATTTGAAATGCAAAAAGCTTGAGTATCTCATTTATTGGAAGGGATATTCTGATGAGGATTATACATGGGAATCTATACAGAATTTGAAAGATATGCCAGATGCTATTAAAGACTTTCATTCTCTTCACCTGAACACTTCTCAAAAGCTATCTATGACCTTCGCCCAATTCAAGGGCTTATTTAACCCCTATGTCAACTATACTGATGCAGGACCTTCTGAACACATCTATAATTGCCTGGAAGTTGATCCCTAGAAGGGGGGTAGTTGTCATATCCCATATTTTCTCCAACTCTTTTCCGCCTTTCTGAACTTACTCCGACCCTCCATAGCGAACTCTGGTGTGCTCTCATGCGAGACGTACCTCCGGAGTTCTGGAGTTCCATATATAGTATATCTTGTTCTCTCACTTCTATCTGTCATAGTACCGCCTTGTAGACAACTCCGTACCTGTGCTCGCAAGCGAGCACAGCTCCAATTTCTTTACTTCTGGCTCCATACTCCTTACCAATACTCTTAGATCCACTTAGTAATACATTTTTCCTCTGTATATAAAGTCTCCCCGAAACTCATGTATCTCCTCAGTTTGAATATCAACTTAGATTGTTCTCCTCATCTCCGTCCTCTGACTTGAACCTAGATGGTTCCCCTCTGACCGCGCTCGACTTGAGTACTTGTGCTCAACGTCTTTATCCTTCCGACCTCTGACGTTCCGAAATCCGGGACAGACTCCAACAAGGGCGCACCACATAAGGTGAAGCCAAAGTCCCAACCCCTATGACACAACTCCGGAGATCCGGAGTTTTACTCAGAGTTCACGTTCTTAACAGTAGTGTAATGAAGTGACAATTTCATCTTATCTTTTTCCTTTATCTTATCTAATTAAAACCACATGATTATCTTATCACACAACATACAAATGGTATGAGATCTCTTCTCATTTACACATTCATTACCGTATGTCTTCTTTTTTAATCTTCACTCTATACTTCCATTCCTTCACATGGTTATTACTGTCTTATGCTTCTTTTCCATTTGATGCCTTAAGGTTATACAGTATTGGTCTATTTTGAGTCCGTTTGTTAGTCCAACACTTTTAGCCCCTATCCTCTGATGTCTGGTCATCTGGTTTATTCCTTTTCATTTTGGACTACTCACTTTAGCTTTATTAAGCTTCATTATAGTTTCCTTTACTTAGGTTCCACTTTAGGACCTTAGCTACTTCTTTTATCCCTTATGTAGTTACTAGAAGTCTGGGCATCCCTGGACTATAAAATCCCTTTATTTCATTTTGAAATACATCTTTCACCCATGTGCATTAATCACCCATCAGCCCTTTGTCACTGGCCCTTGTCTTAGGCCATTTGGTTTGATTTCTTTCAATTTCATTTGATTTCAATGCTTATCCTTGACAGGATTTTGATTCTATTTGTCCACTCTTTCCAGATTTGGCCAAATTAGTGAGCAGTGCTGTGGAAAGTCGATACTAACCCTCCTACAGTACTTCCCTATAATACAAACCCCCTGGGATGAGACAAACTCACTCCCACTTCCCATTTTCTTGATCATTAAAATAGACCAATATAACCTCAGGGACAACTTAGCCCTTACAATGCATCACACATGCCTTTAATCTCTGTCTTTACATACAGTATGTCCACATATAGTAGTGTACAGCTTGGTCTGTGCATATTATGTCACACTATATAAATCACTGGATGCTCTCCAGTTTGGTTCTCTTGATCTTTCCCTTGAAACAAAGTTCCTTTTCTAAGATCCTTTCCCTCCTGAGTTCAAGTGATAGCCTAGGACCTATTTCTTAAGGTCTTCAAAGGTTGTTTCAATACAGTCATTGATGTAAATAACGAGTACGGCATACATGTTATTATAAATATTGTTCATTATCTGTTGGAATGTCGGTGGAGAATTAGTCATTCTAAAATACATTACTGTGGATTCATATGCCCCAATAGGAGTGGTGAAGACACCTTTCCATTCATCACCTTTTTTGATTCTTACATTTTTATAACCCATCGGAGATCAAGGGCTATAAATAAGTCAGCACCTTTACTGTACTTTTCACACAGGTTGTCTATGTGGGAAAATTGGTCCTCAAACAGTGTTCCATCTTTCATCAATTGTGCTTGCTCAACCATTCGCCAAATTTTGTCAGAAAGAATACTGTTTAACTCAGATTTGTCCAGTGATTTTGTTCCACATTTACCGATTGAGATTGAACAAGTTCTGAGGATTTCGGTATTTTCAGGTTTGGAGTTCTGTGCTTCAGAAAGCTACTGACCTCCAACAGCCTTGCAGGCATGTGGAAAGGCCAGAAAACCAGCCCAGAGTTGCAATGGGCTATTATTCAACAGACTCCAACTCTCCAAGACATGGATTTCCACAACACACAAGGAATCATCTTGAATGATGTAGGGAATGAATATTCCCCATGTCCATAGTCCCCCTTATTTCCACTTTTCAGGATATTCCTCTGTTGCCCTCAAGTTGTCCAAGATAATCTGCTATGTCCTGTGTCCTTCTGAATGGATCCTGAGGCCATATGTACATACCCAACTGTTCCCTTATTATTTCAATTTGGTTCTGTGCATTCAGAACCATCGGACTACTCATATATTGACAATTAGCACATCATTCATAAGGACAGTCGTTTGCTAACCTTATCGCCTCTAGCACAATACTCACCAACTGTTTATAGTCATTCCTTACGATAGTATCTGGAAACTGGATAACCAATGTCATTCCAGACATAGCGGTGAGACAGGGACAATAGGGTTCTATTCTAACTTCTCTTATTATGATACATCCCCCTGTAGGGTTCATAAAAGAGGTCCCTGACACTTGTCAAGGGTTGCACTTATTTACATTTCTCGCTTACTAGTTACGGCAGTCAAGGTTATAACTAAGACTATAAATACTTGTATGCAGGGGAAGGAAAAAAGTGAGATCACATTTTTACTCTAAAGTCCATTAGATCATGTCTTAGAAGTCCCTCATTGTCTGTTTGTCTCCTCACCTGTTTCCATTCAATCTGGCCTACATATCACACCCAGATTCTTTTATCCTCACACCTTCCACTTTGTACCCTGTCCAGATCTGACCAGACACATGTTTTCTGTGCCAGAAAGTCCATAGCTACCCCTTCTCACTTCTAACAACCCCCTTGAATCCCTAAAATGAGTCCCACTCGCACACCCACTTATGATATATCACAAACCTTTTATTTTACTTACAACTGGAGCCCACTGTGAGGAATTCATCTAGGTTGACAAGAAGAACACTAAGGCCAACAGCCCAGTGCCTTGAAATTGAACAGTTACTTGTCAACCTCCAAAGACTCAATCTCTCCACGGATTCTGAGCTCTTCATTCCAATCACCCCAGAAAGAGCTCATCACATCCGTATCAACCCACTAGGCGCTACTTCAGTCGGTTCACCCTTTGTTCCAGGAGGATTCTGACACTCTACTCCACAGCAAGCAGTTTCATCATCACAATCCCAATACCACTCTCCGGACTTGGACTTAACCCTAACTTCACTTCCATCACTTCTGCCTTCACCGACCTCACCCTTATCACCCACTCAAGTGGTATTTTCACCATCGCCAGCTCTTTCATTCCTCTTCAATGATAGTGCATACCCACCAGTGTCCACTACTAGACCACTCTCTTCGTTATTCTCCTCAAATACTGCTCTGTCTATAGGGACTTCATCATCATCCTTGTCTTCTGTGTCTTTCATTTCACCATTATTGACATCTAACCCGGTTAATCCAGTTAATCTGATCACTAACACCCAACAGACCTCGCAACCACCTATGGCTCAACCCTTTCAGATGCCTTTATGCGGAACTCCAAACACCCCAAAATTTGACGGGAAGATGCTGTCTGAACTTCCACGTTACTTAGAAGACATTGACTTTCTCAGTGATGCAGCTAACCTTAATGCGACTAAGAAGATCAAAGCTGTGCTTAGATATGCAGCACTAGATGAAGCAGAAGTTTGGCAAATACTTCTGGAAGTGTCTGCTGTTCCAGCTGATTGGGATGCCTTCGTCAAAGTTGTTAAAAGAATGTACTTCAGATGTGAAGGTACTAATCGATATTGTTGAGCTGACATTCAGTATCTTGTTCAGGACTACCACAGAAGACAAATCTGAAATCAGGATGAGCTTGGGGAATATACCCAAGCGTTTCACAAAATATCTGCCACATTAATTACTAACAAGAAGCTAGCTGAGATGGAACAGGATATGCTCTATCTTAGTAGTTTCCCATCAACCCTTCAACAGAAGATCTGGGATTGGCTGTTAATCGTGAAATAGGACCTCCATTCTGACAATCCTTACCTGATGGAGATAGTCATTGCTGCTGCCCAATTTCTGTTAACCGGGTATACCTTCCGATCTTCAATTCTACCAGCCCCCAATGCTCCTCAGCCACAATCCATGTATCCGCCACTTCACACTACAGGTCAATCTATCAACCCCATCTCCTTTGCTCCAATTCCCTCATTAAACCAAACCCTTCCATCAAAGTCAAATATAACCAAACAATGCAAGCACTGATGCTCTGCTGATTCTGCACCAGACCTGGACACTTTACACAGACATGTTTGATATGTATGGAGTACCTCAACTCTGGAAAGGTGATTTGAGGAAGTGATGGAAGGTTATATATGCCAGATGGTTCAGAAATTCCACACATACCTGGAGGACAGTGCTTGAAAGATAGTATCAATAGTGCACTGACTATAATGCAATTGGCTCAAATATCTACGATGACTACAGCTTCCTCAGGTAGTTTTTCCCAGGACCCGCTGCTGCATATAACTGCAGGAATACTGTCAGCCACTTATTTGGAGACCCCAGCTATCCCTGATATTGACCCCTCTGCATTTATGATAATGAAGACGGAATCAGAGGAGGATGAAATGCCATACACTGCCAATCCAGACTTTCAACCATATATTGCCCAAGCATGGAAGAGCTTCCAAGTGGACAAGGCATCTAAAAACAAAGGGAGATGGGTCAGGTTTGACGGAGTACAGTTTCCCCCTTGTAGGAAACTGGATCATTGAGCAGCAATGGTCTCAGAAGAGCTCTTATCTCTGGAACTTTAGGAATCAGCAGGAAATACCCTGTCATCATCATCATGTTCCACCCCTATCCCTCTGCAGCTACCACAGGACAAACTTCCTAGGAATAACTCCACCTCTATTATTCCTTCAGTAGGCCCATCCAGATCAAGCCCTGCTTGACTAGGAACAAGTAGCATACCTTTTCCTCGTACTCCACCAGTCATCCCAGCTTCCTCAGCTTCTGCCATGCAATTCAAATACTCATTCCCTCTCAAAGATGAATCCACTTCCAAGTGAGTATTGGAATGGGTGTTAGACACTAGCATCCCTATGCTGGTAAAGGAGTTGTTTGCCATCTCATCCAAGTTCCAGAAGCAATTCCGGGATCTTGTGTACTACTAACCAGTCTGCTCACATGGTACAAGTGAACAAACTTTCTGGGTAGGATCCTTCCACAGTCGACTGTGAATATAGTGATCACATACTTTGGAATAATGACAGTCTCATCATTACACACCATAGCCTCCCACTCAGGGCAATTGAAGCATGGATAGGGAACAGTGGACATACTGTATAGTCAGGGATGTCCTTGATTCTGAATTGGAAATAATTGCGATGCCTAAGCACCTCTGGGAAAAACTTGGACTACCCATCTGTTCTGATCACACCATAAAAATGTCATCCATGAATACTAGTGTGGACACTACTGTGATGGTCCAGGTGCAAATCCTGGCACATACCAATTTCGACTTATTGCTTGGCCAACCATTTCATTGTCTTATGAGTGCTACTACTGAAGATTTTCCAGATGGTATGCAGACAGTCATGTTGCACAACCCCAATTCCAGGAAGCAATTCACACTGCCAACCTGGTCATGGTCAGAAGGATGCCCCCATTGTTGAGAGAATAAGCAGTGTAACAGTCACCAATCCATCATAGAAATGGGTTTTTAGATTCTGATGATCTGTCTATTGATAGGGGAGAGTCTAGCAATCAACTTACTTTCTTTTATCCATCTATGTCCTTGTCTTACCCATCAGCTGGCTCCAGCTTCCTCGTTATGTCCTCATATATCTACTTGCCCCTGCTCTCTATGGGACCCATTCCATCTTCCTCCGACTACTCGTTCCTCTCTTCTACTCAATCCGTCTTTCATTCCGACTCTCTTTGGGCACTTTCCTCCATTTATTTCTATGACACCACCTTACATGCATTTGCTTATAAACCAGTGGCAAAGAAAATCTGCACCATGATCGTGCTGGTTGACAAGGAGTATAGAATCACTCGTGTGCTGCCAGACAATTCACTTGTTGGATTGGCGCCATTCCCTTCGCACCCTCCGGACTTTGTTCCAGGAGAACATTTTACTTAGGAAAGAGTGGACAAGTTAGATCTTGATCCTGCAAATTGGCTCTGGCCGGACAAAGTTAAGCTCATCGGGTGGATCATTCGAGAGCACGAAAAGGCCTTCGCTTGGGTTCCAACTGAGCATGGTTGTCTTGATGAAAAGTATTTCCCTTCCATCAAGATTCCAATGGTGCCCCATACTCCTTGGGTCTTGTGGAATATGCTGGTTCTCCTGGCCATGCAGGCAGATACAATCCAGATAATTAAGGACCACATCGCATCTTGTGTCTATGAGCCTTCTATGTACATCCATGTGCCACTCACACTGGTTCTGTGTGCTGAAGCAGGATGACAAGTCGCTTCAACTCGTACACGACCTCCAACCTCTTACAGCTGTTTTCATTTTGATGTGGAATCCAATGTTGTGAAAGTTGTGCCTCGGGCACTGCCAGGATAGGACCCCAAATTCAATGATTCCCTTTGTCAAGTGTGACCTGTGTGACTTGTCAGCTGCTGTCAATGATGCCAGCGTTGCCCACCCCCAATAACCCAGATACAGTGTATACTTTCACTGTTTCACTTTCTGTCTACTCTATTATCAAGAAGAAGACAGCTAAGGGAAAAGCAGCTGCTCCAAAAGAAGAGAAGTCTGTCAAAGTCAAGGAGCTACAATTTTTGATCAACAACACAAACTATCTGGACTTTCTGCGAAGCATTCTCAACAAGCATAGACAAGATCGATACTTGCTCTTGGCAAAGAAGCAGTTTCCTTTCAGGTATATACCGCTGAAGGTGAAAAGGTAAGTTGCTACTATATTTTTTCTATGATGTAAACTATACTCGTCACCTGCTTAGCCAGCGCACAAGTGATGCCATGGATGTTGATAATGAAACCGACTACAAAAAGATGGTGAAGAAGATTCAGCAGAGCAATCCCTCCTCCACCAAGATCTGTTACAGTTGACCCGGGTGGGACCAGCCGTAGACTTAGGTAAGCGAGAGGGACAAGGACAAGGAGCTACTGAGGATACTCAGCAGTGACAAAGGATAACCTCAGCAAGGATAGTTCCTCTTGCTTAAAGAAGGCGTCGGTTCAAGGGGGTTCCTGAATGAGTTCTGAGCGTAGTTATACTAGCTCGTTGGTTCAAAGGTTCTCATTTCTAGAGAGTTCCTTGAGTTCAAAGTAATCAGAGAAGCATCAACTCAAAAGTACGACAAGGACTTATAGAGATCCAAGAGGTTCAAGGACAAGGATAGATTACTAGATAGGAGGGAATTCTAAGTAGGTCTAGGTTAGGGAAATCCTCGTAAAGAACTTAAAGAATTATATATGTAGATTTTATGATGACTAAGCAGAATGTCTTAGAACTGTATGGAAGATGAAAGAAGGTTCTAAGACATTAGTAAGTGAAAGCCCTTGAGGACCTTAGAACGTTAGAGAATGTTTGAATGGAAAAGATAATCAAAAGAGAAGTTAACTAGGCGAAGTACGTCACTGAGTTTCACAAGAAAGGCAAGCATGGTTTAAAGAAAGAAAGAAAAAGTTAGGGGGTACCATAAATCGTAACAAGATCCTTGTTGATATGAAAGATGTCAAAAATCTTCCTTCTCTGGGTGGCAATGCAGAGGATGATGATGAGACAACTGATGGCAATAATGACAAGGTATGTAGCCGTTCACGCAGCTGTCTAACATTATTCAGAAGTCAAACGGGGTTAGGTACTCAAAACTTCTGATGTCAAATCACGCCTCAACCATTGGCATATCAAGCTTCAAGCCTGCTACAGAAATAGCCACGATGAAGGTTATACTTATGTTGGTCTGATGGGGATGGTTGAGCTCACACCGGCCATGATTCTGGATTGGTCTCGTGCTCTGGTACATCAAAATACTTTCCAAGTTAACAACAGAAATATTTCAACATCCTTATAGAACGAAGGCCTGGCGACATTGACCATGCTGCCAAATTTCCCCTTGTTTGACATAGTAAACAAAGCACATTTTTTGCATTCAACACAAAAAGGACCACACCCACCTGCCCTGACACCAACACCAACACCAAGCGTGGATGTTAACTCCCTCACATTTGTTCTTCTGCTTCAAATGCTTACCAACTCTGGTCATTTGCAGTCTGCTGGTTCATCTGTTGCTAAGGCTTCTCCTCCCCTTGTCCCATCCACAGTACCATCAGTGACTCAGACACCCACACATAGACCTCAACCATTTTCATCTCCACCTCTTCCATCATCAACACAACTCAAGTGTTTTCTGTTGTATGCAGAAACCAATCTCAAGGTCTGCAATCCATCCCAATACAAGGATGGACTTGATCTTCGAGGCATCAGGCCAGATGTCCTTGCAGATATGCCCCAATATATTTTGTCTGAGGTTGGGATCCCAATTGACGACATCATTCGTTTGAAGAGAGCTAGCTGTAATGAAGTGACAATTTCACTCCTTATCTCTTCTTTGATCATATCTTATCTAATCTTATCAAGCCACATGTTTATCTTATCTCACAACATATGCTGGACTTGTAACTTTTTCTCCTTCTCTTCTCGTGCTCACAGATGCTTTCTCTATTTAGTTACATTCATGTTCCCACGAGATCTTATCTTGTTCTCACACTCATTTCTGTATGTCTTCTTTTCATTTTCGCTTATGCTTCCATTCCACTCCCACGGTAATCACCATGCATGCTTTTCTTTTATTCTGCCACACCTCATGTGTGCAGTATGTATTTAATCTCCATCTTCATATGTACATATGTAGTAGTGTACAGCTTGGTCTGTGCACATTATGCCAGACTATATAAACCCCAAGGGTCCCACTAGATGACCTCCAGTTTGGTTCTCTTGGATCTTCCCCTTGAGACAAAGTTCCCTCTTCTAAGTCCCTCCACTTCTGAGTTCAGTGACCAGCCTAGGACCTATTCCTTAAGGTCTTTAAAGGTTGTTTCATTAGAACCAAACTTCTTATCCTACCCTCATCACCAAACTCAGAAAGTTTTGACCTCGTGAAAGACAAGTGTGTTGTCAAAGTCAAGGAACGTTTCACGGGCTAAAGATATTGCCCAGTGTCGTTCACTCCTCCTCCTTGTCCCTACTTGCCTATGCTAATGCCCATCCAACAGGCAATTAACTCCCTCAGCGACCTTAATCAGAGGTTGCAATGTTTTAGAGAGGAGCTCCAGCGTAGCAACAATCAGTTCTTAAGAGCAGAATCCTTAGAACTGCGGTACCCGAGTGAGACCCAAAGTAGATCCCCGTCGCCCTTCCAACAAACAGTTGACATTATCAACCGCGACTTGTTTCCTTTTGATCTCAACAGTGAATTCCCACCTGAGATTTATCATGCACTAGTAGATCGTGGAACCCCCTTAGAGGTAGACCAAGAGTCCACCTTACCCAACTACGATACACAGGTCAACAAAGCTGAGTTTGACCCCAACGACTTACCGCCAGCACCAAGGGTCACTGTCAAAGAAGAAGCTTTAGAAGAACCACTCAAAACTTCTGTACAGGAGATATCACCTTATGAAGGCAAAGATTACACGAGAGTTGTTGAAGAAGGACGTATTCCTTTTCTCAACCTCAAAAGGAAACTGAAACAACCTTGAAGTCCTTAAGCTTTTAGGACCTAGGTTATCACTTGAACTCAAGGGAGGAGGGAATATGATCTCAAGGGAAAGACCAAGAGAATCAAACTGGAGGATGTCCAGTGGGCTTCTTGGGGTTTATATAGTCTGGCATAATGTGGAAATGAAAAAAAGACATATGGAAATAAGTGTGAGAATGAGATGAGATCTTGTGAGAACATGAATGTAACTAATTAGAGAAAAGTGTCTGTGAGTGCAAGAGAAAGAGAAGGAAAAGTTACAAGTCCACTGTTATGTTGTGCGATAAGATAATCACATGGCTTGATAAGATTAGATAAGATAAGATCAGAGAAAAGATAAGAAAAGAAATTGTCACTTCATTACAGAAACGACAGGTAGAAGTAGTTATACTAGTCAAAAGGACAAAAGTCGAAGAAAGGAAAAAGATTGTCCATCTTAAGCCAATAGACGATGAAAAGATTATGGCAAAGGTCTTACACCCACACCACACTCTCCACCCCCCTAAACGCTTCAGGGAATAATTATGTTTACATCCTTATCACATCCTTTTCTTCGAAATGTCACAGCTTTCATCAACGCATGGGCTCTTGGCAACACTGCCACTTCAGAACAACAAAGCTCCATCCTCATTAATGAGCTTGCAGAAATATCGGCACGATTTGATTGAGTTGATACCATCACAGCTGGTCTACATACAACCTTACAAGCAACAACTCAGGCTCTCTCAGAGCTGAGAAGAGAAATTGCTGAGTTAAGGCGAGAAAGAAGAAGGGAGGTTGCTGCACCTCCACCCCCAGCAGCATCAATGGGTGATGATGAGCAACCAGCTCCATCATCAGGGAAAGGATTTTCCCAAAAGATAGAAGTCTTCTCTGACCCTGGAGACTATAATGGGGAAAAAGGAAAATTCGAAGAATGGTGGTCCAAGATCCAGGCTTGGCTCAGCATTAACAAGGAATACGTACGACCTGGATCTTATAATGTGGTGGTCGCCATTCTTTCATGGCTAAAGAGGCCGACTGCAGGACAATTCGCACAAATGCAGATCTCCCAAGGCACATCCTATAGGTGGGACATCTTGGTGGAGGAAGTTGAAGGATTATTCCATCCTGTTAACCAAGTAGACTGGGCTCGTGACCAGCTCAGTAAAATGAAACAAGGGTCACAACAAATTAACGACTTCTGCGTCAGATGGGAGGCAATGTACCTCTAGGCGAAAGTAGATGCCACTCATGCTATCTCCCTCCTTGAGAGAAACATGAATCCAAAGATCATCGAGGAAATCTTCCGCACCAACCATCACACCACAGGGGTGCCTAAATATATTGCGATGATAAGAGAGATTGGAGCCTCGATTCAAGCTTATGGCTACATCTCAAAGGGGACCAACTTCCAGAAGTCTCAAAACTCTAGATCCTCGTGTAAAGACCCTAACATGATGGACATTAGGGCCACAACTTCAGGGTCATGCTACAATTGTGGCAAGCCTGGCCACACAGTCAAAGACTGTAAACAGACAAAGGTGCAGTGCCCTGACTGCAAATGGTTAGGTGGGAAATATAAGTTTTCCTGCAAAAAGGGCAAGAAAGCCCACAAGGTGAAGAAGGAGGAAACTCCTGATTCAGATTCAGACTCTGATGCTGGAGTGACGTCCTGGGAAGACGATAAAAGCACCACCAATTGGGTCAAAGTAACAAAAGGAATGTTGTTTGAAGAGGCCTGCGTGTTCTTTGCTGACACTTCCAAAGGCAAGAAGGGAAAAGGCGAGGCCTAAGATCCGATCTGGGTGGATCAAAGGCGAAAATAGAAAAACATAAAAATAGGTTTGATAATCTAACTGTTGATGACACAAGTGTCAATCAATTGATGGACATTTACTCTTCTCATATGTTGGGAGCGTCTCTTACAAGCACGGCTGGGACAGTAAAGCCAGTGCTTAATTCTCCTAAACAAAAAGAAAAAGAGTTTCAAATCCCAGATGATATCTATGTCCGCAATGTGAAGACGAGTAATGAAATCCTCGTTCCTCTATATGTTGCCTCTCAAGAAGCTCCAAACAACTTCACAAAGATAGAAGTGTTGCTGGATTTGGAAGCCAATACCATATTTATCAATAAAACGTGGGTGAAGAAAGCAAAACTTCCCCTAAGAAAATTGTGAAACCCGATTGCGGTGTTTAATATTGATGGCACAAAGAACTCTGCTGGTCACATCACACATTCAGCAGATATCATTATTGAGGTCAAGGGTCATAAGGAACATGTTACCGCTGAGGTCACAGATCTCAGACAAAATTCCCTGATCCTCAGCTACATGTGGCTCAAAAGACACAACCTGGAGATAGATTGGACTATGGGCTCAGTAAAGCTTAACTGATGCCCTCAGCATTGCCACATGTTACAAGACAAGTCCATCTTCCTTCGGTTAGTGGAAAAGGAAGAGCTAGACCTCCAATATCAAATACAAGCAACGCTTGAGAGATTAGAGATCTCCGCCACTGATAAAAACAATGTAAAAGAAGAAAAGAAACTCACAAAAGCCGATCTAGTTCCGACGGCTTACCACAATTATTTAAAAGTCTTTAGTAAAGGAGAGAGCGAACAGATGCCGATCTGAAAGCCCTGGGACCACACAATTGATATAAAGGATTCTTTTGTGCTAAAGAAAAGCCGATTGATACTGCTCAGTCCCACAGAGCAAGAAGAGGTTACAGCGTTCATAGACAACCAGCTCAAGGAAGGGTATATTAGACCCTCTAAATCTCCACAAACAAGCCCCATGTTCTTCGTGCCAAGGAAAGATGGCAAGAGTGGATGGTCCAAGACTACTGCTATCTAAACAAACATATGGTTAAAAATAATTATCTGCTACCATTGATTGGTCAGCTGGTTGATAAGCTCGAAGGAGCTAAATTATTTACAAAAATGGACTTATGATGGGGATATAACAACGTCCGGATAAAAAAAGGCGACAAATGGAAGGCCACTTTCGTCTGCTTCCGTGGCGCATACGAACCCCTCGTTATGTATTTCGGGCTGTGCAACAGTCCTGGCACTTTCCAGGCGATGATGAACAAAATCTTCACTGATATGGATAACGTGGTTGTCATATACATTGATGACCTAATGATCTTCACAAAAACAGATAATCAAGAGGAACATAACAAGATTGTACGTGAAGTTCTGTGACGTCTTGAAGAAAATGACCTCTTCATGAAACCGGAAAAATGCACATTTTCTAAGACAGAAGTCAATTTCCTTGGTATGATCATGAGAAAAGACAGTATCCACATGGACAACTCAAAAGTAAAAGCTATTTTGGAATGGCCTGCTCCCACGAGTGTTAAAGGGATTAGAAGTTTCCTCGGCCTTGCCAATTTTTATAGACGCTTCATCAAGGACTATGCGCAAGTCGCATGTCTGCTTAATGATCTTTTAAAGAAGGACATTAAGTTTGAATGGACTGAGTCCCAACAACGTTCTTTTGACACATTAAAAGAAAAATTTACCACCACACCAGTTTTGGCATATCCAGATAACGATTTCCAGTTCCGTTTAGAAACAGATGCATCAGATTATGCAACTGGAGCTGTGCTTTCCCTATTTAAAGATGACAAATGGCACCCCATTGCCTTCTCTTCACACTCAATGTCACCAGAAGAACGTAACTATCCAATTGCTGACAAAGAGATGTTGTCTATTGTTCGCACTTTGGAAATATGATGCCATTATCTAGAAGGAGCGAAGTTCCAATTTGAACTATGGAACAATCATGCGAACCTCCAATATTTTATGAAGAGTCAAGATCTGAATCGACACCAAGCGCATTGGTATCAGTGGCTCACACGCTTTAATTATGCATTTGTCTACAAGGCAGGTGCTACTAATGTAAAAGCTGACGCACTCAGTCATCGAGAAGACCACACCCAAGGGATCAAAGATGATAACAAGGGCATTATTATGATCCCGCCAGAGCAAGTACAAACCCAGACCAGGGTTGAAATTCACAATGAAGGCGTACAAATCCTAAGGAAAGTGAAATCACTGCACTATGCCAAGAGCACAACGTGTGCAAGGTAGATGAAGTGCTACTTCGGGACGATAAAATCTATGTTCCTGAAGATGATGACATAAAAATGAAAATCTTACGAAACTGCCACGACTCACCAGTTGCTGGTCATTCAGGCCTCACTAAAACACTTGGTCTAATAGAAAGAAGTTATTGGTGGCCCAAGATGGCCTCATTCGTTCATGACTATCTATCTCGTTGTGACAGGTGCGCACAAATGAAAACAGGGAACCAGCTCCCAGCTGGAAAGCTAAACCCACTTCCTGTCCCTAACAGGCCATGGGGGGATATTTCAGCCAATTTTACCACAGATCTGCCACCCTGTCAGGGATACAACTCAATCCCGGTGGTTGTTGATTGATTCTTGAAAGAGACAGTATTTATCCCCACAAAGAAGACCACCACAGCATTAGACACTGCCAAGCTCTATCTTTATAACATATGGAAAAACCACGGTTTACCACGGTCGATTTTATTGGATTGCGGACCGCAATTTGCCTCGGCTGTGATGCAAGAAGTATGCACACGCCTTGGTATTAAAAGTAAATTATCCACCATCTTCCACCCTCAAATGGATGGCCAAACAGAGCACATGAATTGGAATCTCCAGCAGCATCTCTGCCTCTTCTGCACTGAAAAACAAGATCAATGGGTTGATTGGTTACCAGTCGCTCAGTTCTCATACAACTTGAAAGTTGAAAGAAAACCCCTTTTGAAGTATCACACAATTACATTCCTCACATGGGAATCAAACAGTGTGTTGGAAAGGTACCAGCTGCCCACCAATTTGTCAATGAAATGGCAAATACTTTAGAAGAAACTAAAAATAATCTATTAAAGGCTCAAGAGCGAATGAAAGCTCAAGCCGATAAACACTGAGCAGATGCTCCAGTCTATTCACCAGGCAACAAAGTCTGGTTATCCACAGAAAACTTGTGTTTGACATGCACATCAAAGAAGCCCACTGAAAAGTTTATCGGACCTTTCACAGTAGTGCAAATGGTCAGCACCAATGCCATCGAGCTCAAATTACCTAAGTCGATGAAAATTCACCCAGTTGTGAACATTTCTCGCATAAAACCATATAAAGAAAGATTAATGGGTCAAGTTGCACCTAGACCAGTCGAAGTTACAGACGATCGTGACGTCGAATGGGAAGTCAATTACATAGTTGACTCGTGTTTGAAATGCAGAAAGCTTGAGTATCTCGTCCATTGGCGAGGGTACTCAGATGAGGACCACACATGGGAACCTACAGAGAATCTGAAGGGCACGCCAGACGCCATTAAGGACTTTCACTCTCTTCACCCCAATGCTCCTCAAAAGTTATCTATGACTTTCGCCCAATTCAAGGGCCTATTTAACCCCTACGTCAACTTCACGGAGGCCAGACCTTCCAAACACACCTATGATCACCTGGAAGTCAATCCCTAGAAGGAGGGTAGTGTAATGAAGTGACAATTTCACTCCTTATCTTTTCTTTGATCTTATCTTATCTAATCTTATCAAGCCACGCATTTATCTTATCTCACAACATATGCTGGACTTGTAACTTTTTCTCCTTCTCTTCTCGCACTCACAGACGCTTTCTCTATTTAGTTACATTTATGTTCCCATGAGATCTCATCTTGTTCTCACACTCATTTCCGTATGTCTTCTTTTCATTTCCACTTATGCTTCCATTCCACTCCCACGGTAATCACCGTGCATGCTTCTCTTCCATTCTGCCACACCTCATGTGTGCAGCATGTATTTAATCACCATCTTCATATGTACATATGTAGTAGTGTACAGCTTGGTCTGTGCACATTATGCCAGACTATATAAACCCCAAGGGTCCCACTGGATGACCTCCAGTTTGGTTCTCTTGGATCTTCCCCTTGAGACAAAGTTACCTCTTCTAAGTCCCTCCACTTCTGAGTTCAGTGACCAGCCTAGGATCTATTCCTTAAGGTCTTTAAAGGTTGTTTTACTAGTGTCGTGTGGTGGAATGGACCAGATGCAAAATGGAAGCAGAGTGGCACATCATCATCATTGGGCACATTGAACTGTGGGTCTTTGGAGCAACCAGTGAAGAAAAAGGTTGCATACAAGAAATGATACCACAATGGTCGCAGGTCACGTTTTACAGGACCACCAATGGTGGATGGTGATTCTGACCCTACTTTGGACTATAATTTATATTACATGTGTGACATGCAGAACCAGTGGCTTCCAGTTCCGAGGAAATTTGTTATTGTTGAGGATGCAGAGGAGGATGCAGGAAACAACATTTTTGTGCATTAGATAGTGTTCAGTACATTGTATGGTACTACACTATATACCCAGATGTGCAGAAATAACCTGCAGCTTTGTCAGGCATGATACTTTGACAGGTGTGAACAATCGCTATCATTGAGAGGTCATCGTAGTGACAGCACAAATATGACTTGACTGCAGAAAATGCTTGTTCAATTGGATTATAATCTGGCGAGTAGGGTGGCAAGTAAATCAGCTTACAGACTAAAAAAATCAGAAGCCTAGTAAGAGTACACTAGATAGCAATAGACAATGCATGTCTTTGACAAGTGCGGAACTTCTTTGCCTTGGTGAATATGACAATTGTCCATGATGAGGACACTGCGCGATCCAGGATACGGGGTAGTGAAAGGCATCTAAAAATGTCAGTCATCTTGATTAGTTTGAGAATGAATTGAACTTACGACATATTCCTATAAGAAACACAAAAAATGTGCATTGTCAACCAGGCCTTCAATGATATTGTACGTGATAATACCATCATGTGTGATGGTGGGAAGGATGGAGTAGTGAATACCGCATACAAAGTACTGTTGCCTGTAGCAATGTTGTCCCCGGAATGATTGGCCACTTGGGCGACAAGACATGCGCTGGTCCTTCACTGCTTCATCAATAAACACCAGCATGTTGGAGTCTGGGGCTTCCACTTCAATGCAATTCATGTAGTGTGCACATAACTCCTCATTCCACTCAGAAGCAGCAAAGGACTTTTTTTTTCTAGTGAGCTGAAGGCTTCACAGAGTGTGGCAAAGAGTAGTGGTTGTAGCATACACTTGGCACTTCTCCCATAGTTCGTGTTGGAGTTCATCAAGGTAGATGGTGTTGCGGTGAGCAACTACATTGGAGATAAATGTGATATCTGCCATACTGAGGATACGACGGTGCCTGGTGATGCAGGAGTAGATGTGGGGGTTGTACACAACACCATATCATTTGTAGAGGCTAAGAGTCTTGTATACAAGCAACTTCTTGATATTCAGGAGGCAACAGATCAATTTCACAGTGTAACCATCTTCAGAGAGAGTGGGAATACTGAGTTTTGTGTGGTTGGAGACAATGTGCTGAGGCATAGGGTGGTGGGGGCAGGCACAGCAAAGCATGAGAGGCGCAACACAGGCAGCGAATGTAATGAATCGTTCATTTCATCTCTTCACACTTTTCACTTTCCTTTTGTTATCTTATCAAACAATCAGATCTCTTATCTTATCACATCACATGACCTATCACATGACCATGGTAATCCCTCCTCTACATCACATTCTTTACTTACCTTCATCACACACTCTAGACCTTCGGTCTGAGCTTCCGCATCTAGACTCCATATGGTAACCTCACTCTTTTAATCTCTGTGTTCTAGATTCCTTATCGCATTCCCATGATGTCATCTCCATTACTCCTTAGTCATTCCATTCCCACATGACATCATAAAGTACGCCCACTACTTTCCTTTTATGCACTTGTACCTGTATTAGTACATGGTCTGTGCACGGTCACAGACCCTATATATACAGGGTGTCACAATTTGTTTTCTATTTCGTCTTTGCTTCTCTTCTCTACTATGGAAACCCTTAGCCTTTGGACTAACAACCATGCTGTTGGGGCCCCGCATGGTCTTTTTCACTATTTTTGTCATTTTGGTGACCTTCTTTTCTCTTCTGTTGACTCACTCAAGTCGTATTACTTAAGAAATCTTCTTTGGTGTTCCACCAAGTTCTTAGTTAGTCATCTTTGTTCCTTGACATTCCATTACATTCCAATTGGCCTCTATATGAGACTGATCCCAGACGCAATGTACTTTTTAATCTACAGTGGCTCAAATAAGTGTCCCAATGTTTGGCTGTTTTGGAAAGAATTGATATTTGTAAGAGATCCAGAAGGAGTTAGCTCTAGCCCTTGCAGGGTCATCAATAGCCCTAACCCTTGCCCTGAATATGAGTGCTTAGTCATGTGATCTAGTTGCCATGGCACTCAGATATAATCATATTAAAATGACAAATCATT
>JBBPQE010000354.1:0-24348 GCA_038092335.1 Boletus vinaceobasis | reverse complement strand
CGGGGGTGACTACCCCTTGAGTGCTGTCATCACATCCGAGTTCGCTCCCACCCGATCCCGTGGCCGTCTCATGACTGCCGTGTTTTCCTGTCAAGGATGGGGTCAACTCGGTATGTTCAGGTCCTTTTAACACTTTTTCTCGCATTGACGGCTCGTCAGCTGCTTCTCTGGTTGCACTCATTGTCGTGACCGCTTTCAAGGGTGCCATCTACGATTCAACTGATCGGGTGGACTATACCTGGCGACTGCTCATCGGGCTTGGGTGTATACCCGCAGTGATTGCTCTTTATTTCCGTCTCACTATCCCCGAGACGCCTCGTTTCACGATGGATATCGTTCGTAAAGTTGATCGAGCAGCCCGTGATATCAGGAATGCTTTGACGACCAGTGGATACACTGTCTACGACGACGACGACGTGATAGACGAACCACGCGTTACTGCCCCTCGTGCATCCATTCGTGACTTTATCGTCCATTTCTCAAAGTTGGAGAACTTGAAGGTCCTCTTTGGCACGGCGCATTCATGGTTTGCGCTCGACGTGAGCGCATGGGATGACCTTCTTTGTGTTTCAGGCTGAATTGTGTTCAGGTTGCGTTTTACCTTCTTACTCTCAACAGCGACTTCATTCTGCCTTTGATTATAGCGAGATTCGGCGATGTACCCAACGATCCCTACAAGAGTCTAGTCAATCTTTGCGTCGGAAACATCGTCTTGACCGCCGCTGGTTTTATTCCCGGGTTTGGCGCGTCCTTCTTACTCATAGACGTCTGGGGACGCAAGCGGATTCAGCTTATGGGATTTATCATTCTCACTATTCTGTTTTGGATCATGGGTATGTTTATAGATTTCTGTGTTTAAGACGACGCCTGATATTTTCCTCAGCCTTTAGTTATGAAAGTCTCATTCATTCTACTGGTGCGTTCATGGTCCTGTTATGCCTCGCCAATTTCTTCCAGAACTTTGGCCCCAATACCACTACTTTTATCGTTCCGGGCGAGGTCTTTCCCACTCGTTACCGAGCCACTGCACACGGTATCTCGGCCGCATCTGGCAAGGCGGGTGCGGTGACTGCGCTGTTCCTGTTCGCCGCCTCACATAGGGTGGACGCGGTGTACGTCTTGTGTTCCTTGGCTGTTTTTGTCTCACTCACGTGTGTAGCTTGAAGGTGATTTCGTTCGTCATGATGACGGGCGTCTTTTCGACGCTCTTGATTCCCGAGACGAACCAACGAACGCTCGAGGATCTCTCCAATGAAGACCAGGAAGTCTATATCACGGGTATTGTTGGAGGGGCGGCTGTCTCTGTCTCTGTTCCTGAGGCCTGAACTTTTGGCAGCCGATGAATCGCGATTTGTGATTGCTTTGCGGTGTTTGACCAGCGACCGCGCTGCTGTTTATTCTATAGTTTATCCTGGACGGAACACCGCTGATACGCGCATTGTCATTCTTTCCCCATGGGGATATCTTGGACGATACGGAGACTCGCGACTGTGTATGGTGTGGCGCGCGCTCTACACCCTGACAAAGTTATGGATACTCGACGTGGAATCAAGGACATGTCCACCGAACTCATAACAAACCTATTACGTTCCTATATTTTTTTTTGGCGTCGAGTGCCTATATAGAGTGCAATGTGTAGACTAGATTGAGCAGGTCCATGTATACGTGTAATGAGTGACGAGACGTGTCATAGAGTAAAAGACATACATAGATTGTACTGCAGCGAACGTTTAGAGACCTACATGGATGAACGGAAGCCACTCGACGACGAATGACGCCCTGTTATCGCGAAGACGTTCGATAGCATCATGGAGCGCCCGCGTACCCTGTCGATGATCCGGCCTTTCGCCGTTCTGAAAGAGTTGTCCATATGCCACATGAGGGGCAACGCTATCGCTGATCGACCACATCGTACCAACCACTCCCCCATACCCCACGAACAATATGCCCGCAGCGATATGGACGGCCTCATCGGAGAGAGCGTCGTCACTCATCGCAGTCTGACAGGCAGAGAGAAATGCGAACCAAGCGACGCGAAGGGGCGAGACAGAGTCCACTGTTGGTCGGGTTTGCGGCCTCTTGGATTCCGTGGCATGTCAGGATGGACCCAGTCAGCCTCCGTCATCCGTTCCGACTGAGGAGTCCAGGAAGGTAGTTCGTGCCAACGGAGAGCCCTGGAGTACAGCCCAGATGTATGTCAACTCGGTGTCCACAGCTGGAAGTGGGGAGAAGCGCATCTGAGGGTTGTCGACGGACAGCGAGGAAGAGGAGATCTCCACTAGACGTAGTAATATTAGAAGACCGAGTGTCATAAAGACCACATGGATTGAAAGGATGGCTTGAAAGGGCCCAGTCGGAACACAAAAAAATGCGCGGCAGGTCCCCAGTAGTCTGTTCAGAGATGTAGATGATGCTGATTGGCGCATATTCCTCATGCACATGATTCATGGCTTTTTCAAGGTGGTCCAACTTGTCATACGTACGTATTAGTAAGTACGTCCAACAAGAAGCCTTTACAACGCATCACACGCAATCGCGCACAACGCGGGTATTAGCAGTGTTCCGTCCAGGATAAACTAAATAAAAAAAATAGCAACGCGTACAAGAACAGCGAAGCCACCACGAATAACGATTTATCGACCGCCAAAGTTCATGTTTCAGAGACAGACTCAGGTACCCCTCCAACAGTGCTCGTGATGTATACTTCCTGGTCTTCGTTCGAGAGATCTTCGAGCGTCCGTTTGTTCGTCTCGGGAATCAAGAACGTCAAAAAGACACCCGTCATCATGACGAACGTAAACGCTTTGAAGCTACACACACTGGAGTCAAACAAAAAACAGACAAGAAACGCCAGACGTACACCCTGCTTACATCACCGGCAGCAGCGAACACGAACTGTGCAGTCACCGCGCCCGCCTTGCCAGATGCGGCCGAGATACCGTGTGCAGTGACTCGGTAGCGAGTGGGAAAGACCTCGCCCGGAACGATAAAAGTAGTGGTGTTGGGGCCAAAGTTCTGGAAGAAATTGGCGAGGCATAAGAGGACCGTGAGCTTACCAGGAGAGTGGGTGAAGGCTGTGTAATCAAAGACAAAGGCTGAGGAGGGCGTCAGGCGTCGTCCTAGACACACGGAAATCAATAAACATACCCATGATCCAAAACAGAATAGTGAGAATGATAAATCCCATAAGCTGAATCCGCTTGCGTCCCCAGATGTCTACGAGTAAGAAGGACGCGCCAAACCCGGGAATAAAACCAGTGACGGTTAAGATGATATTCCCGACGCAATGATTGACTAGACTCTTGTAGGGATCGTTGGGTACATCGCCGACTGTCTTTATAATCAAAGGCGTAATGAAGTCACTGCTGAGAGTGAGAAGGTAAAACGCAATCTGAACACAAGTGAGCATGCAACACAAAAAAGGTCATCCCATACGCTCACGTCGAGTGCAAACCATGAATACGCTGTGCCGAAGAGGACCCTCGAGTTCTTCAACTTTGAGAAATGGGCGATAAAGTCACGAATGGATGCACGAGGGGCAGTAACGCGTGGTTCGTCTATCACGTCGTCGTCGTAGACAGTGTATCCACTGGTCGTCAGAGCGTGCCTGATATCACGGGCTGCTCGATCAACTTTATGAACGATGTCCATCGTGAAACGAGGCGTCTCGGGGATGGTGAGACGGAAATAAAGAGCGATCACTGCGGGTATACACCCAAGCCCGATGAGCAGTCGCCAGGTGTAGTCCACCCGATCGGTTGAATCGTAGATGGCACCCTTGAAAGCGGTCACGACAATGAGTGCAACCAGAGAAGCAGCTGACGAGCCGTCAATGCGAGAAAAAGTGTTAAAAGGACCTAAACATACCGAGTTGACCCCATCCTTGACAGGAAAACACGGCAGTCATGAGACGGCCACGGGATCGGGTGGGAGCGAACTCGGATGTGATGACAGCACTCAAGGGGTAGTCACCCCCGACTCCGACTCCCAGCTGATTGGATTATTTTCAACACTTGCACAAGGCTCAAAGTACGAGCCCAAGACACTCACAATGACACGCCAAACGATGAGCATGGAGACGATGTTTAGACCAGGTCCCTGACCACAAACGGCTTGTCCAAATGTGGCAATGATCATAATTGCAAGTTCGACACCATCTAGACCGGTAATGCTTAGATGAGTCCATGCAATATGCCATTTTTCGTCACCCACACATTCGCTTACGCCCAAGAACATCCGCAAGCCCTCCAAACAGGAGTTGTCCGATCAGATTTCCTGCAGGAGTGGCCCCTTTGAGGCATGCAAGCTGCCATTTCGTGAATGTTTCTAAACGAGACGGAGTCAGATTGATCAGAAATAGGGAGGGAGTTGAACATACTGAGATTTTGGGCATCCCTTTCTTGACCGTAGACAAAACCCAACATCGTCGTGGCGACATTGATGGCGAATATATCGTAACTAGGAAAAAAAAAACAAGGCCCAGGAAAGAATTATCATAATCGGGAAAGACAAAGGGGCTTACGCGTCCGTGAAGAATCCGGCACCTGCCACCAAACAAAGCTTTACGTGGAATCGACTATGAGGAGAGGAGCGTCAGATAAACGAGAAACAGCAACCCGGGACGAAGAAGAACCTACGAGAAAGTGGCTTTGTCAATCTCCGCTAAAGCGACACGCCGACGGTCGTTGAGGTTCGCGACCTCTTCAACCACCTCGTCTTTCTGAGTCAAAGGAATCGCATGTACCTCAGAGGGACGGCGCGCGTCACTAAACATTTAGTGGAACTGCTAGTGGCAGATGGGAATGGATGATAGAGATGATGCCATGTCCGAGTCAGCATGGGTCGTTTTATATCTCGGATTCGTGCCGGTTCATCCAGAATCCACGGATGTCAGAACTAGTACCTGGACGCTCCCCGCCATGGATATTCATTGGTGTACCACCCCGCACGTTTGACCCAATCAGCAGCACGGTCATATTGCAGTGCTGACCCGTCTTGTTTTTTATATCTGCATCAGGTGGTTGATCTACCGACCAACGAACTTGGTTGCTTCTTTGGGGACAATGGTGACTTTTGCCTTTGAATAACCTGAACAGCCATCTGATGGTTGTTATCCTCGACACATCATAGGGCCCATCATGCGGGCATCAGTGGCTCATTGGCACTCAGCACTCCTAGCATTAGACAAGGTCAGTTTACTTGCAATGCGGCTCGCTCGTCGCGGTGAAGGGCTCACTTGAGCGCAGCTGGCAGCGCTAGTCTCTGTCCAGGTACGCGTAGGAAGACTATCGTTACTTGACGTGAGAGCGGTGTGAACGCAACAACTACTTAGCGATGCGACGGCGCGATTGATGGTACTTACTATTTCTTCGGATCCGATCCCACCAGGTCCCGTGAGAGGCTAGTACGTCATCACTGTGAGGGAGACTCAATATTGACAAGACTCAATCTAACTCTATGTACAACGAGCACTACAAAAGCTAGACAGACACAACAACTGTCATATCAAACAAGTAGACTCAAAACACAGCAGGTCAGACCTCGCGTAGGAGAGGGGAAAGAATTGCTAACCCAACCTATTACTTTATAACCACAGAAAGCGTTGAACAACAGGGAATAAAAAAGCATGAGAGCATACACACAACCTAACAACAACAAGCATACATTCGAGTGCTCTGGATATATCCTATACGATACGGGGAGAAATGAAAGGGGGACGCTTTAGCGGTCGGGAGAGCTGGCAAGGGGCCGAGGAAGGGAAGGAAGCACGGGATGGATCGGAAAGTGGGGAATCGGACCAGGGAGTGTGGTTTGGGAATCGTGGCACGGTAGAGGTGACCAAGAAGACGACTGGCCGAAGCGAGCACTGCCATGGCGACCTGCTAGCAGCGTCAGAGACCAGCACAATCGAACAAAATGATAACTCACTCTGCCGGCCTTCCACCAAGGAAGTCAACCACAATGAAAATCTAGCGGGAAACCGACCCGGTCCCTTCGACAAGAAAACAGAAAGCGTCAACTAGGACCTCAGTAGCACCAGTTGGTAGCCGGGCCAGTAATCGGCCGAGTAACGCCGACAAACAGTTCCCCGCTAATACCTGTTGCCAATCAACGCCACCGTCTCTCAGTGACACCACGAGCGGCGGCATTGCATGCCTCGCAAACCCGTACTCGTTGAGTGTCAAAGTGCTCGGCTCCCTGTCGTGGCTTGCGGACCCAATCAAATTCGGTCGCGGACCTGTCCCCTTGTACACATTCGTCGGAGTAGCGGACACCTGAACGACGTCCTAAATTGCGGAACATGTCACGGAGACCGTCGTAGTCAGGAAGATCAGTAAAGGAAAGTGACAGGGCATAAATGAGAAGGAGGGTAAATTCGGCAGGAAGAGCAGCTGTCATTGGAATTGTGAGTGGCGGCGAGTAAGGATTCGAGTCTTGATGAGCGTCGGGGTGGTAAGCAGATGATTGCTTGCGGTGACAGCGATGACGCATCGGAGAAGGGGTAGGGAGTTCCGAGGGAGGGATTGGAGAGCTGGCACGTGAACAGGAGCGTCGAGGGGTACGGGGTTGTGAACGCGTACGGGGTCGACGCGGGGTCGCACAGACAGCGAGCGGGCAGAGAGACCGAGATTTCTCGACAATAGAGTGTGTGTCGTCGTGTTCCAGGTCCTCTTCTAGTTGTGTGTTATCTTTGTGACGTGGTTGTTCCTCCTTTTCCAAGTGGTCCTGATAAACATGATCCGGTGGCGATTGGGGTAGCAGGGGACCGAGGGCATCTAATTTGGCTTGTAAAATGAGCTCCCAAGTTTGGGCTACAGTCGGTGCACGTATTTTTCGCCAGGGTAGCGTTCCACGGAGGAAGTAAATGAGCATATAAGCTAGTGACTCGAGATCGTCACGACGAGCGCATTCTGTGAGGGTGTAAGAGTCTCACTAACTACGAGTTAATATGTGACGGACCGACACCACGATGGGCATTTAAGCTAGCAAACAGGCTTGTTCCTACGCCGTGCCTGCCCTCCTGTTTGTAAGCAACATGTTCGCCTGTTCTGGAATCCCTGAAGCGACGTGCAAGACCAAAGTCGATGACATTGACGATGGACGCGGTTGGTGACGATGGCAGGCCCATGACAAAATTGGCAGGCTTTACGTCGCGATGTACAAATGAACGTGAATGAATGAATTGTAGGCGAGATATCTAGGCAACGAAAAATGAGCGTGGGTAGAGCGATTCATATAGTCTAATTGGCTTGGTGTGGAGGTGGGGCGGGCAAAAAAGACGCACAAGTTGATCTGCAAGGAGGAGGACAGTCTTGAGAGAGAAATGTCTGTTGCAGACCTTGAAGAGATCTTCCAAGGAGGGGCCCAGGAGATCGATGACCATGACGTTATAGTCGCCTTGTTTGCCCGAGTACATGATCCAGGGCACGCCGGGGCCACCCATGAGGGACTTGTAGACCTTGGACTCCTGGCGGAGGGGAGACGTGAGTGAGTGGGGAACGGCTGGCTCGAGCTTGATAGCGACTTCTTTGCCCGCTATAGTGTGCACACCGAGGAAGACGGAGCCTGTGGGATGGATAAGACGGCGACGGTAAAGTGTTCACGGACCGGATACGCACCGCAGCCACCGTTGGCGATTTCCTCCTCGAGCCTGTACTTGCCGCCAAAAGTAACATCCATCTTGACTTGGTGGCAGAGGGTGACGGGGAAATCGAGCACTAAGGTTTAGTTTTCTGGTTCAGATTATGTAATTCATCCCTATATGGCAATGGTAGCATCACGTGACCGCGTCGCGTCGCCGTGCCTCTTTCTCTCATTTCTGGACATCGCTTGAGTCGCCCCCTGGTCGACTGGAACGGTCCCCACGCCGGTGCTGGCGGTTACGTTGCTGTCACCTCCTCTGCCAGCAGGAGTACATACTTATTGTACTACATAGTTCCCCCCGTATACTACCAGGAATGATCCAACGGAAGCTATAATCATCGCTTCCATTCCATCACCACGTATCAATGCATTAATGGGGAATGGAACACACGAGACAGCACTGGTCAGGCATCTGCAAGTGATCGTCTGGGGCGTGGTACTACAAGGATTATCACCCTAGCGACGTACGTGCATCGATTAACAACTAATCAAATCTATTATACAATCAGATACGGCAAGCACAGCAAGACAACCACAGGTTTGTTATATTATTACATCACCTTTCCTATGCCCTCCCCTGGCTCTTCAACAGCTCCAGATCGTCCAACGCTTTTTGATGGAACTCCTGGTAATTCCATACCCCCGAGTTATCTTCACCGTGAGTGACCCATCCGAGCGCCGCTCCAGTCAGCCACGCCGCGCGCAAGAACACAGTCCCGTCAAGGTACGCGTACTCGGGATCCACGTTCACCCCGTCCTTGTAAAGCGAATCGAGCACGAACCCTGCCTCACGATGCCCATACAGCACGTTAAAGTGCGCCAACGCCCGTTGGACTTTGCAGAGGTGCTCGTTAGGGTGGACGAGCGCATCCGCAAGGATAGGGTACCATGGGTTTGGCGTGATCGCATAGGGAGATGTCGAAGAAGGGAGTGCACATGCGGGCGGGGTTGGGTTGGAGCCCGGGAGGGTATTGGAATACCTTGACGATGGTGCGTTGGGGAGCGGTGCAAGTGGTTGAGAAGTGAACGCTTTGAGAGCAAAACCCGGGCGACCACGAACAAGCCACCAAGTGATGCTCGTTAAAAAGTGCGCCCGAAGCAGCTTTGTTTGTGATGGACGTGACAAGTACGCGCAGATCGAGGGAATGAACAAGACCGATGTCACGATATGCGCGCTGAACATGACGGTCAGATATGCAAGGGCATTCATCGTGGCTGCACGTACGTGAAGAAGTCGGCACGGTATTCGGCCTCATTCCCGTCCCAGCTTCCGACGCCATACATAAGGGTCGCAGCCCAAATGAGTTCCTCCATGCGTTCCTCCAGGTCCTCCTGACTCTCGATGTGACAGTCCCAAAACTCGCCATATTTGTTGATCACTTCGCCATGTGATTCGAGCATCGCAGCGTACTCGTGCTTGTCCAGCACTTCGGATCCGAAACGAGGGTCACGAAGCATGAGTGATAAGATGTTCAACGCCCGCAGGCGCGACCCTGGCCTGGGCATCCACTCTGGCTCTGCGCATCACACTATTAGACACGAAGAAGACCACAATGAGGGCAACTTACCTTGCCTCTCCATATCAGTGATGGGAGTCGTGCGCGTGGGTGTGAAGAGCAAACGCGTGATGAGCGTGGTTGCGCCAGCAGGATGCACCGACGTCCATGCGAGACCTTTCGATCAAACATCTTACGATCAGCAAATGCAGAAACTATATAGCTATTTCGGACCACGCACTTTCCGCGATGAGACCCGGTATACCAAACTCGGCACCGTAGCCGGCGTGGATGATTGGGTGAATGAGAATCTCGAGGAACCGATTGAGCATCTGGGGCTGCTCGGCGCCTTGCTGTGGCTTGCGGACGTTGTAGTGGGGAGAGAAGATGTATTTCTCGAGAATATCAGAGATGGTCGCACCGGGCTCGAGCACGACACGGTGGAAGTAGTCGAGGTAGGCATTGTAGTACCTTGGCATCAACGTCAGCGAGGGGGAGAGACAGGGGACATCAGTACGCACTGGTCATTTCCCAGGTAGTCCGTGAAGTTATCACCTGTGATCGTGACCTCCTTGGGCGGGACGAACGCGACACGCATATGGTCGAGGTGGGTATCTTGGTAGGCAGCGCTTATCAAGGGTCCCGGAGCGCCGAGGGCATATAAAGCGAGTAAGTGGTGAACAGAGTGACTGCACGGGTAAGCAACGAGGGATCGGCGACCGACGAAGGAAAGAGACATACTTGTGAAAGCTGAACTCGTTGAAAAAGACATGGCTCCGCTCGTGGTTGTCCCTGAGCGCCTTCAGCAACGCAGCTGTGGCCTCTGGCCCACAATTGGGCACACGGCCGGGTGCGAGGAGAGAAGGCGGGGGCTTGACACCTGGGAAGAGGCGGGAGAGCACCTCCTGCGAGGAGGGTGTTGCAGGGACGATAATCTCTGGCGGTGCGGAGGTGGTCATGATAGCTGGTGTGTAGAACAATGGGCTTTTGGTTGCCACTTTATAGCCCTGTGATGGAGGCTATGAGCACCCGAGATCTCAGATAACATGTCGGGGTGTAACATTTAAGCCCGCACACTATCCGCACCAGCGCAGCCGACATACTGACGCAGACTAGTAGGCTCCGCATTTGATCCTACAGAAACGGATTACGAATCCAGTCGGAACAGACAAAACAGTCAGCGGCAATTGGCACGTACGTAGTCTGATGACCAGACTCGACGGCTTGCCTCATACATAGTACGGTCTGGTCACCGGACGGAGATGCAAACGATCAGCAGAGACGCTAGGGGACACTCGTCGCTTGTACAAGTTGTAGTTACAATTGAACCGACAGGGGGCCCTTTGATATCTCTCACCACGACTCGTCGGATGAGTATACAAGCATGGTGCCAGGTATCGACCTTTTCTCACGATGTTGTTTCTGTCTGCGTCGATCTCGATCAACCGAATCCGCGCCCGGGAGTATGAGCTTGACCTTGAATCACTCCTCCTCGACCTCTACGTTGATGACCTCGACCCCAGCGAGAGGCAATACTTCACCGTTGGTCAAATCTGGGGTATGAAGCTCCGGCGTAATTCAGACCAAGCCGTTGCCGCGATCATGATGAAGGTAGAGTCGGACTTCGCTCACTTCAGCTAATATTGATATTCTTGTCCCCTTCTTAGGCCCTTCGCGCGGTGCTCCTGAAAGAGCGGAATAGAACCAAGCTCCTGTCCTCACTGCGAAAAGCTTGGTGTCCTTGCCTAACCTATATACCAGCACCGATTCCAACACCTTCCACTGAGCACCGGATATTCATTGGGTGTGGGTTGTCAGAATGGTTGTTCGCCCTATATATCCCTGAACGAAACAACCAGTCTCTGATCATGACAATAGAGATTGACGCCAATTGAGCGCCACCACTCCTGGCTGTCACTGGTGGGTCAGCCTCCCATCAGAACAATACAAATCGTGGACCTCCACCAGTCCACACGTCCACACGTCCACACGTCCACACACCTTCTCACTGATATTCCTGTTCAGCTTTCTAAATCTCCCCTCACGCTACTATGCCTTCATCGCTCCCAAAGTCCTCCATGTCTCTCGAAGAACTCGCCATCTGCGAAGATTTTCTCGATACTCACCGGGAATACGCCACCGGCTTGTTCTCCAACATCGAGAAAGTATGTCAATGGCATGAAACGGACTGCCTAGAAACTCGGGAGGGCCGGACCTGCTCGGTCTGTGAGCTCTGCAGTGCCGGCGGATTGTTTGGTGCAACGAAAAAGGCCCTCGTGTCCCTCAACGACGCTGAGAAGCATCTCCAGGAAGTACGTACGTCGCTCGAAAAGAGCGTCCCTAGTCGCGGTACGTCTGCCTACCATTCTCGAACGCTGTTACCCAAGGTTTCTACGAGGGCAGGGACACCCAGTCGAGAAACCCTGTTCGAGAGCAATTTGGCAAAGACCATTTTATTTTGCATCATCACGGCAGGAGACACTCTCCGAGCGCAGCACACGATGTGGCAAGCACGCCTTCAAGGCGAGCTCGCGACATTGCCCTCGTCCGATCCGACTCTCCAGGACATCAACGCGGATCCCGGTGACTTGGACGAGGACAGTAACGGGGACATAGTGTTCCCGGCCTACTCAGGTCCAAAGTTAGTCGACCCCGAGACTCACCCCAAGCTCGCCGCGGCTCCTGTTGGCCGGGTTCTGGGGGGTGCTTGTGGATTGCAGGTTGTTTCAAAGGTCCCTCCGCCACCCTCGGACAAGAAGACGCGCACATCCAAGGAGACTGCAAAATTAGAGACAGCCACCCGAGGGAGCGACAACCATGCCGGGCGGTCCATGACCGCGACTCTTGAGCGCCGTTCCAAAGGGACAAGTTATTCGTCAGACGCTCCGGCCAAAACGAGGACAAGTGCACAGACACAAGAGGCAAGTATATACCACGATCTAAACAGCTCAGATACACGAGCGCTCGATGCGCAAAGGTCGCAAGACGTGGTGCTTGAACATGCACCATCGGCTCCAAGATCGGAAACAGCTTTGTTGGCACAGGAAACCGAGCCCTCGTTGTCGTCGCCAGAGTTGATAGTGGACCCCCGAGTTTTCCGCCTTCGCACGCAGATCGCGCGATCTGACGATACATGCCGAGCGTTGGTGGAGTGGTGCCGAGCCTGGATGGCTGATCTGCAGTTGGACCCTCAGGAGAGGCACGGGAGTGGTGCCGAGCCTGGATGGCTGATCTGCAGTTGGACCCTCAGGAGAGGCACGGGAGTGGACCTGAAGCTTCACTGATGCACGAGTCGACGATGAAAGACACGCGTGGATACCCACCCACACTAGCCCGTGGCCGCGAAACGGTCGAGCCCGGAGCGTCACTATGCAAGCTGGGTCAAGTTGAAGAGGCTGTCACAAATGGCCTGTCTCATGGTGACGACGGGACGGCGGCACAAGAACACCGATTCAACTCCGAGCAGGAGGAACTCAAGAGGCGATGGCTTGAAGCACAGAAGCGGTCCAAAGATAGGACAAGACATCTAGCGCTCGTCTGAGTGGACTTGACCTTCTCTGATCAAACGAGTGTTCTGGCACTGAGATGCTCGGAAGCAAGCGGTGGATGGCAAAGCAATGTTTGTACATTACGTCGAGTATGTCTTGAATGACGAGTCCACCGTGAATAAGAACAAAAGCAGGCTCGCAGACTTATCCAACAATCACACCATACGAGTCTGCCCACCATGATTACGAGAGGTGTTCGCTGTCTCCTGCTTTGATGTTTCTTCAAGACATATAAGGCCCTGCACGATCAACAAAGCCTTCCTTGTCAAATCCTCCACTGAGCACCCGCCGCATGCCACCTCCTGGCACCTCGGCCGTCGAGGTGACGACGGCCATCAAATCCCTCCTCCAGACACTTGCCGAAGCCGAGAACAGCCTCCGGATGACGCACACTTGGCCTGTAGAAAGGTCAAAGCAGGACTCGGAGATGCAAAGTTACATCAAGAGATGGACCATCCCACGCGACAGGTCCGAAGGACTGGGACGAGATCATGGTATTCGCACAGACGTACGAGCAAGAATGGGTGCACAACCCATGGAACTTTTTCTGCATGCTCGAGCACCTCTCAGACAGATTTGCCGCCAAGATAGAAACTTTCGAGGATGTCATTCGCCACATGCGCACTGCGGGTGAGTCATGCATCCTCGACAAGAGACAATACTTGGTTAATGACAATTACCAAGTCGCCAAAATGAGAGCAGTGTTAGAAATAGGGATTCCGGATAACGAAACCAAGTCGTACCAGGAATTGTTTGAAGAAAACACTCGCTCCCTCACGAATATGATTATGGAGGTACAGACAGTGATGACGCAACGACGGGATAAAACGATTGAGGTGTCACAGCAATTGGAGAAATCTGGTATAGGGAAAGGCCGCCGTCCAGTTTGTTGCGCAGAAGCACGCAAGGCAAGTGGCGCAGCGCCATTTCATGTCCTCTGGTGAAGTTGACGGGCCGGTACAGTGTGGCCCTAAATGCAAGACATAGTAGAACAATATGGCAAGCTGCACCCAGAGCGTAGGATCTGTGAATATGAGCATGCCATAAGATACAGGAGTACTTGGTGAATTGTTAATGTCAAGCGCACAATCCAGAGAGCACGAATGACAAAAGCATATATAAATGAAAAAAAAAACATCTGATGGAAGGGGGCGGATTAATGACTATTCACTATTAGACAGGAAGCGCGCACTAAAGGATAATTGTCAATAGGGGATAACAGGCAATGTCGATTGAGGGTCTGACTCTGAGCGCATCATACTACCAGATGTCACAGACAAGCAGAGTACAAAGGATGTAGCCTGTCGGCGTAGGTTCAGTGCTGTCTGACTGGTATTTAGCGAACAAGACCCTACTCGTGAGCTATCACATCTTAGCGCGACGATTGGACAAGATATGGGCAAATAAAATTATCATTTGTGCCTAAAAATATGGTCATTATGGGCATGCTGACGGCTTTAGTGCGGGACACCTACCTTGCAGATAACATACAGCACTATCTTGCGCAAACGGATCAAGGTTTGATACCAACTACACGATTCGTTCATGCAATCAGAGGTAAGTAAAGGAAAGAGCCTCAAGCACGGTGTGCGACAAAACGTGTTGGTGCCAGCAAATTTAGATCGGTTTGATTTTGAAGTGGAGAGAAATGAGAGAGAAAATAAGACACTAGGGCAAGGGTTATTCAATACTCAGAGAAGAAATGTGCGCACATACTTTCAAATCCTGAACCAAATAGTAAAAGACGCGAAGTCCTTCCGGGTCCTCACTGTCCTGGATATCAACTAGGGACCCGATTTTTGCAGTCTAACCAACAGTTAATACAGCTCTTTACTGATCTAAAAGGCTCGTGACGAACCTCGAAGGCGATGTGGTCATTGCCGATGCGGATTTCGAGCTCTTGCTTTCCGACGATGTTCTTTTTTGGCCAGTTTGTGTCGTCTTCCCTGCGACAGCGATGAGCGCGATGACGGCGCACTAGGTAGATCATGTACTTACTTTGTGATATCGCTGGCCTCGACAATGCGCTTAAGCTCCTTGACTACTAAAGGTCCAACCCACACTGCACAAGATGCGATGAGCCGAGTGGGGAAATAGAACAGCCAGCACACACACTTTCTTTGCGAATGAGGCTGTCGTTTCTGTAGTTTGAGTTGTTCGCATATCGCAAACGACCATGCGAGTACTCGAATTCGAGGAATTCGTGTCCATGTTTACCCGAGTGGCCAGTGCTACACGCAATGTTCAACGTTGACGTTGTTTCGGCAACACCAATACATACTAATATCTGGAGAGAGGTTAGCACCCTGCATACTGTCCACGTCAGCCATACATACCTCAGGTAGAACGGGTCCTTGTCATACGAGCCCATCGTCGACGATGTTGAAAACGTTGAACGATGAAGTTTGCCTTTCGAAGGATATATGACCAACTCACCAGCAATCCGGGATTTGCCGGATTGCGTTCAAGAAATCTCAGTGCCTTCAATGTTGCAGTCTTCCTGCGTTCGCGTCAATATGTTGACTCGCTCGTCGCGAACGTCGTGGACGGCGCTGACGAGATGGGTGCGATATAACAACAGCAACTCTTTGTACGTGCCCCTTTCCTCTTCCCTCCGAGCTGTGCCAAACCTCGGACAGAACCGCACCACCTCCGAAGACGGACGAAAAGAATGAAGCACCTGTCGTGTTGTCCGAGGTTGACATTGCCTCCATGGTCATCCCCGGCCGAGCCTTGTACCCTCCAACGACGATTGCCCGTACACACGCCATTCCTGTCGCCGAGATTCACTTCCGGTCGCATCATCATTACCCACTTGACCTCTTTGCGCATTTCGCCGGGCATGCAGCGAGTGCGTTGGGTATCCCTGCAACGCGCCCTATACCACTCCCGACACAACGCTCGATGTGGACTGTCCTCCGAGGGCCGTTCATTCATAAAAAAAGCCAGGAGAACTTTGAACGACGCGTACACAAGCGGGTCATCAAGGCGTGGGATGCAGATCCGGTCGTCGTGGATAGGTGGGTGCGCTACTTGCGGAAACACCAAATGCCAGGGGTTGGTATCAGAGTCACGACTTGGGAAAGGGCGCCGTTAGGCATTGGCAAACGGATGTATGAGCAAGCGATGGAGAAAGTACGGCCTGGCCCTGAGGAGATCAAGGCGCTAGCGGAGAAGATCGTGGAACAGGAAATGTCAATAGCTGGTGAGGGAGAGCAGTCGCCCACAGAAAGACCACTGAGCCCCAAGCACTTGTGACGTCGTTCTCTCGAGCACTCATAACTTCATGGCATTCTCACCGATATTGCATGTAATTCCCGTCAATAATACTATTAGAACTGGCACGGGGGCAGAAGACTTCATGTACAATGAGCATATCCAAGTGGGAAGTAGTTGAAGTTGAAGCTGAGGATAGGTATCACCATATTGGCCTTGGTAAACGCAGCCATTACCATATGCCCACTACGGCTGTCACTTTTCAAATTGATCTTTGACATATTGTCGGAGTATATTCATCACTTCGCGTTTCACCGCCGGAGGTATGGCGACTGTAGTTAGCAGGTTGAGGCGCGTTATACTGAACTCAGTGCAAATGCATGTTCACCTTGTGCGGGAGGGGATATATCCTCTAATATCGCCTGAAAGGAAAGCCTATCCATCGAGCGTGCGCGTTCTGCGCATGCTTTCGTTAGCTCAGCTCTCCACATCCTCGAGGAAAACCAAGTATACCCTTTGCGCGGTGACGCATCTCATCTACCCATCCATGTTCCGAGAGCTTGGAGGAAAGGAGACGGAGAATTCTGTGATCAGCGTAAGACTCGAAATTTGTCGGGGAGAAACCACGGCGCACCTGTCCCATTCTCCACTTTCGACCATGCGACGGTGAATTTGGGCATAGAATTCGTCTGTCTCAGGCGTTGACTTGGACATGAGTGGTACTCCCTCCCACTGGGAGGCTGATGCTGAGATCTGAGTAAAGGCTGGGCACCGGGTAGTGCGACGATCAAGTCACCATGTACTTGCCAGTATGCTTCTTGTGGCGATTGTGCTCCAGACACCAAATATAGAGAAAACTCTAAAGCTTGATTTGTACATTCACTCATGGTATCGCCGTTCAACCGCACAGCCCTCGGGCTCAGGACGATCAACGATTTCTTTGAGTAGGAAAGCACACTACAACACGAAACTTTACAACATCACAAAGGCAGGGCAAACGGTCCAAAGGAATAGGGTGACAGTTGCCACGCGGTTAGCAAAACGGAGGTGAGCAATGCAATGTCGAAACGTGAGGATGAGAACGAAGAGAATAAAGTTAAAGCTGAGCAAGGGGAGGGAAGCTAATATGAACGGGATCAAGGATGAATCGATGATGATCAGAGTGCTTGCTGAGCGCGGCGGTAAATTTCATCGTCTAGAAAAAAGTCATCGTCTCCCTCGATATGAGTGCCTTGATGGCATGCAGCAGCATGTTTCCACCTGTACAACTGAGTTTGCGAGTATTGTAATCATTTCGTTCGGTACGCACCAGTAGAGTTCTTTCACCTAAAATACATTCAGCAAAATGGCTATCACGACTGCGAGTACTTGCCTTGATGTCTATATTTTTGATACTTTCCACAAGTATCCATTTCTTACATTTGTGGCATTTCCCCTCCTGTATACTTGTGCGCTCGTTCTTGGCCGGATTTTGACGCTCGATTGTCCGGAAAGCAACCGGAGGAGAGAAAGGGCGGGCAGAAACGGAAGAAATTCCTTGAGGAGTTTAATGTAGGCTGGATGCGTGCGGGTTGGGGACATACCGTGGGCGTACTGCAAGTGGTAACTGGGCCCAGCGTAGCCTACTTCAGTATGTTTATCAATGCAGAACACGACTCTGTCAGAGTGGTAATGTAAGCTGGTGAAGTGAATGCGTTATCAGACACATGCCACTTGTATGCAGAAAACTTCATTGAGAACCAGACAGCTTCACCCTTACCACCACGAGAGGGACTCTCGATACAAATCGGGCAAACGCCCACCTTCCTAACTCCGCAACCCTTGACGAAACGTGGTGTATACAAATCCAGTGCATCCCGCGGTTCGTTATAGATCCCCGCAATACGCTTAGAGTCAGCTGAAAGGAGAGGAAATCTAGAGAATACATTGGTTCATGAGTATTCACCAAGCCGGCTTCCAATTAACAGAACGAACTTTCCGTCAGCCAGCCGCAGGTAAGAACTGACTGGGAAATACAGATATAAAAGGGAAAACTGTGGATGGTAAGGTATATTAGTAGGAAATCGTCGTCGGGTCAGCGTCCCGAGGGGGGGCTTGGCGTTGGCGGGGGCTGTTTCGGGAACACCGGTGGGTCGTGTTTTCTTGCGTTTGATCGGTATCTCGTCGCCGTCGTGGCTTCGTGAGGTTTCCTTCCGCTTGTGTCCAGTGGTGCCCGTCGCAGGCTGGTAATCCGAGTCACGAGAACGGGAAGCACTTCGAGCTGGTTGACTAAGAGAGGTTTCTCGTCCGGAATTAGGAGGTTGGTCGTTATGCTGGATATTCGATTGCCTTGGGCCATTGAGTTTCTCTGCGGTTGGAGAGGTAGGTGGAGAGCTGCTTCGCAAGTCGAGTCCACGTCCGAAGCGATCGGAAGATTCAGGTGACGAAAGTGGAGTGAGATCTGACAAATCCGACAGAGGTGTTGAACGACCTTGGAGTGGCAAGGTCGAAAAATGGATGTCATTTTCAGCAGTCGCAGATTCATCCGCCGCTGCAGATATGAATCTATCGATCAGGGAGATTCGTTCCACAGCATCTTGGGAATCCTGGGAAGTTGGGCCATAGTCAGTCCTGGACGCACCAGCGTTCGAAAATGTTGGCGAGAGGGAGAACGAAGAACGAGAATTCATTCGAGCGACAGGGGAAATTTGATTGTTGATATCGTTCCATTCTCGAGAAAAATCGCCAACAAATTGTCGCTCGAAGGGTGTGGTTCCTGATCCTTGAGAAGGGGGCGATATTTCTGGATAAACCAAGGAGGGAACTGGCGAGACTAGTAAAGGGCTCGGAGAGAACACCATTTGTATGTTTGCTATAGAGAGAGAAGATGTCGACGGCGTGACGAAAGAGCGCGGCGTATTCGTGAAAGGTGGGTATGCATCCCAATACGCAGGTACACCGAGCCGAAGCGATCGGGTACCACTTTGTGCACGATCTGGCGTAGATACCGTCGGAAGACATGTCGTAGTGCCCCGAGTAAGCTCCAGAGAGGGCGAAGCCCCATAGGATGTATAGTCGGCCTTGTACAGGAGTAGATTGTCGGCGAAATCGCGGCAGAAAACATTGGTGGACTTGGGCATCGCCTACACTAATACTGCCGGAAATGATCAGTAAGTGGGACTACTCACTACGGTTGTGCTCTGTCCTCACCTGTCAAAAGCAAGCTAATCTGTCTGGGCAAGTCAAGACGAAGAGGAGATAATCGACACCGTCACGGAGATTGAATATTTCTGGCTCCGGCGTAATCGGCATCAAATGCCGAAAACATACCGCATCTCACCATTACGCTTGTTCGGACAGCCTGGTGCTGACGCAGAGATGATTTTATTCAACTTGCTCGCTTCTAGCGTGCTGTTTCTGGCGTCGATTCAACACGTCAAAGCTTCCGCGCTGACCACCATCATCGCACCAAACGAACGCCTCTGTTTTTACGCCGACGTGGACAAGGCAGGAGAGAAGATCGGGGTGCGTGTTCCCGCTTAGCCGGAAATCAGAAATACTAACCCGAATCTCTAGTTCTACTTTGCGGTACGTATATACTTGCACAGCGAAAGTCGAGTTTTCTCAGTGTTATGCCAGGTTCAAGCAGGAGGCTCTTTCGACATTGACTTTGACATCAAAGACCCCAACGAGAAGCTGCTTCTCGACGGACAACGCGAGCGTTCAGGAGACTATGTCTTGACTGCGAACACCGTCGGAGAATATTCATTCTGTTTCGAAAACGACATGTCCACGTTGACCGACAAGCTACTCGACTTTGACATCATGGTCGAGAGCGAACCACGGAGAGAAGTTGCAGCCAAACCTGGTCAGGTCTCGGACCACACAAGCCCAATCCAGGAAAGCATATACCGGCTCAATAGTATGCTCATGAGCATCAAACGCACCCAGAGACAGTATGTATTCTGTTGAACGCGTCAAGAACTTTTCTTATGTGGCCGTAGTTTCCACACGCGAGAGACACGAGGTTTCTCTCTGGTCAAATCCACCCAAAAGTAAGCATGATGTCAACCTAGTTTCCACGTCTAACTCAGAGTCACTACATGTGTAGTCGCTTATTCTGGTATGGCGTGTGCGAAAGTTTGGCTGTTGTTGGAATGGCAGCGTATGTGATCCAATACAAGAACAATTTGACGACCTCTGACCAAAGACCAGTTTGCAGGTGTACATTCTGCAAACATTCTTTACCAAGACCGGTCGTCGGTACAAAGTATAAGATACTGGACTTGATTTGTGCCTCCTTCCCATCTTTATTACCAATCCCTTGTACACATTTCTAACAGGCAGCATCTGAGCAGTGTCCTACATCCTTGCAGAACCACTTGATCAGCTGGTTCTCAACACTTATGTTCGATAGACACCAATCTGGGTATCAATGTTCTACAACAACCCACCTACCTCATCTGTGTTGCCATGGTGCATGGTTTGATATATCCCAGCCATACCACATGGTCTCTGAGATCTGAGATTTCAAGTGTGTGGGAGGCACTCATTTACTCTCCAAGTGTACCACCCTTGATCATGCTTGGGAGCCTGCACACAGTGGTGGTTGTTTTGGGGTGTCAGCCACTTTGAGATAAGATAATCAGATGACTTCATATAGAAAATGCTCATGATTGTGACTCGGAGTGGTCATCAACTATCTCGCACCTATGGCTAACATACAGATACAGACAACCATCATTCCCAACAGCCAAGAACCGTATGTAACCAGGACATACCCAAACGAATCTGAGCTCGAAATCAAGCTTCAAGATGCCGCCCTCGCCCAAGCAGCTTGGAGGAAACGCACGCTCAAGGAGCGTATTGAGATTGGGCACAAATTCGTGGTATGTACGAAGACATCTCATACGATATCCGCATAGATGTGTCCGCAGTCGGTGTTCAAGGCTATCGGCGAGGATGACGAACGGAAAGCCCTCCACTTGGAACTCACCCTGCAAATGGGCCGGTGCGTTCGTTCCGTGATCAATTCCGAGATACAACTAATTCGAATCTGCTGAAGGCCCGTGAGTCAAGTCCCTGGGGAGATCAAAGGGTTCTTGTCTCGCGCGGAGCACATGCTATCTATCGCAGAGTCCTGCCTCTCAGACGTCTCTCTCGAGGACACCGATGCGCCAGGATTCAGACGGTACATCAGGCGTGAGCCCCTCGGCGTCGTTTTTGTGATCGCTCCTTGGAAGTAGGTTTTATCCATCTCTATTACTCTGTCCACTGATCTATGTCATTGCGCTGCAACCAGCTATCCGTACCTCGTGACGATCAATTCTGTCCTTCCCGCCATCGTAGCTGGAAATGCAGTACTACTCAAACCCTCCCCACAGACACCTCTGGTAGCAGAACGCTTCGTTGGTGCACTTCACAAAGCTGGCGTACCAGAGGATCTCGTGCAGGTCTTGCACCTGTCGCCCGCGCTCACCTCTTACGTGGTGAAACACAAACTGGTGGATTTTATCTCCTTCACTGGGAGCGTCATCGGAGGTCAGGTGGTGGAGCGTGCAGCCGTGGAAGCTACTGGATTTAAGGGTGTTGCACTCGAGGTATCCTCAAGAGATTTTGCAGGTCTCGCGATGGCTAACAACTGTCCGACAGCTCGGAGGAAAAGACCCTGCGTATGTTCGCCCGGATGCAGATCTAAAGTATACAGTCGCAGAACTCGTGGATGGTAGGGCTTTGACATGTTCAGTTCAGCTGCATGTCTTGAGTGAGATATCTTCTCTTGTGAAGGTGCCATGTTCAACTCAGGTCAGAGCTGTTGCGCCATCGAGGTAGGTCGATGTCACTTTGATTTCTCCGCTTCCTCAATTCACCGTCAAAGCGCATATATGTGCATGGATCCGTGTATGACGAGTTTGTAACACAATATGTCGACCTCGTCAAGGTGAATGCCCTTTCAGGACCTGATTCCCGCGGAGCTCATCCTCCACACCAAAAAAGAAATTTATTTTGGATGATCCCACAAAGCCAGAGACTTCTCTTGGACCAGTCGTCAGTGTGGCAAGTGCTGAGAGGATCCGCAAGCAAGTTGCAGATGCGGGTGAGGATTCCTCGGATTCCTCGTCACCTCGTCGACTTCATCAGGCAATTAATTAGTCAAGGCGGGCGCTACGGCTCTCATACCTGGGGACCTGTTTCCAGTAGCTCAACCGTGAGTACGCTAGTATGCAATTATTAGTCCCCAGAAACTTACGGACGAAAAAGTGGGACTGCCTACGTTGCGCCGCAGGTCTTGATCAATGTCAATCACAGTAAGTCTACCGGTCAATGAGTGTGCGCTTGCTAAGATGGTGCATGCCTAGCTATGGACATTATGATGGTAGGATGCTCTGATTGGAACCAGTGGACAACACTAAGAACCACTACAGGAGGAAACATTCGGACCCGTTGTTGGGATTCAGAAGGCCAGCCAAGGCAGTTCTCTGATCGCTCGCAAGACATTAACGAGCATGATTCACACAGGTCTCCTCGGACGAAGAGGCCATTCGGCTTATGAATGATTCCCCATACGGGCTGACTGCCTCCGTATGGACGAACGCGCAAGAAAAACCTGATTCTGAGGAAGCTTTCTTGCGCATCGTTGAGGAATTGCAAACTGGGACAGTATTTTTGAACAGGTGATATCTTTCCCAATAATATTGATCGTGGTCTCTCATTGGCGCGATCGAAAGATGCGATTTCCTTGATCCCGCGCTGTCATGGACGGGCGTCAAGAACAGCGGTCGTGGGATCAGTCTGAGTAAGTTCGGTACGTGACGAGTCTGCACCTGATAGGCAAACCATCACGAGTCGTTCCATTTGCTTCTAGGATATGACCAGCTCACTCGAGCGAAATCTGTACACATGAAGATCAAAACGACGTGACTCTTGGGTTGCAAGACCTAACAAATATACAAGTTGTCGTGCTGAATGATAACGGAAGCGAATGCCATCCTATCCATTACCTGTAACCACCTGAGTAGGAAAGCCTATGGAATGAAAACAGTGATCAGCTAAAAGCTCAGATCCACATGAGAGCGTTAATAATCAGGACCCTCGAGCGTATAATAGAGGGCCAGGGTAATGTTCCTCAAGGAGCAGGAGCACTCGGTCTGGTGCACAGCAACAAAATCATCATGAAAGGTGGCGGTAGGCGGTACTTAATTCGAGGAGAACTTGAGATACCCACCTTGGTTGGTCAACCAGCATGACCGGTCCTTGTAAAACTCGACGAGATGAAGACAAACGTTCAACTCGGAATTGGCGGAGAAAGAAAAAGAAAACCTTGGATCAAACAACATCACGTGGGATTACCTACTTGTCACGTGGCAGCTTGCAGTAAGTGTATCGCACACACCAGAATAATAACCATCCTTGGGCTACGGCAAGTATTATCACAGACCGGGTCATCCGATTGCACAAGTTACATAAAGGTCACAGACACCAGGAGACAAAGTCAGGCCTTCACGAGTGAAGGAATGGATGGCAGAACTGACACGTATAACGAAAGTATACTATATGATCATATCCATATACGGGCGACAGAGATGCACGTCGTGTGCTTCGAGTTGTATCGTATGCCTGAGGTGGTTATTCAGTGATCCCGGGACTTTCTAGCGTAAGTGTGAGATAGTATCATCGGCAGAAAACAGAGAAAGGTACGGTACCTGTATTCACCCTCCGCAGCTACGCTCAAATCTTCTATATCGCCCTGTGTGGACGAGAGTGCCTCAGCAGCAGAAGAAAAGTAAACTAACTGAACAAACATCAACAACCTGAAAGCAGTTGACAATGGCATGCACTCACTTGTGCTTTGATGAGTTCGTTCAAGTTCTTGAGGGGCTCGGGCTGGGCGAGAGGGTGGCCAACGTTGACGTCTCGTTGAAAGAAATGCAATCATTGGGTACGTACATTCTCAAGAACAGTCTTCATGAGCGTGATTGCGACCTCGGTCTTCTGGACGAGGTCATCCTCTGCGTTCTCTATGTCGAGCTTTGCCTGCTCTTGCCTAGCAGGGCTTGCGGTCTTCAAACTGAACGAGGAACATTTCAGCCAATCGAGTGGGGAATCTTATGCCACGCCTTACGATTGTTTGGCCGCATCGAGCTCGAGCCTGCTGGCACGAACTGCCTGACGGGCCTTCATGGCGACGTTGATGGACGTCGACAGCGTCGTCTGCCACGGGTGGAGGTATTGCCTTTGGATCGCATCGTCATGTTGGAGACGCGCGCCAGCAATGGTGTCCCAAGCACCAGCATACAAGCCGAGCGCCCTTCCGAGCTTATCATCGTTGCCACCTGGCGCTTTATACAGTACCGTAGCAGCATTGGTGGCAGCGCGACCGAGTGCATGGGGGAGTGTCTTGTGCTGCACAGCGACGGGGGCAATGGGGGTCGGCGCAGGGATGTTCGTGCCCTTGAGGTTGGTGG
>JBBPQE010000353.1:0-24402 GCA_038092335.1 Boletus vinaceobasis | reverse complement strand
GGCCATTGGTCCCGGGAGTCATATTACCTGTAAGTGCTGCTTGCAGAAACCGGCCCGCCACTTACAAGAAACTTGTTATCTAGCAATTGAAGCCAACATTTCAGGCACCCACGTGTGCGGCACCATGATTCTGTTGTCGACCCTCTTAATATCCTCACAATTCCCTACACTGGGTTTTGAGGTCTTGCTGTTTGGTCTCGCGTTCAGTTATTTCGTCGCTGATGTATGGGGGTTTTGGCGCTCCAAAGAACCCAAAATGTGGAAAGTGAGTGACCTCGTGCAAATCTTAGTTCGGGACAGCACAGTTTATTTCGCGATGTACGTCGACCTCGCCAATCAACCGCTCGACTAATCTCATATAATGTCCTCAGTAATGTCGCGGCTACCGCCTTGGACGTTGGAAATTATGAAGGTTCTGGACCGGTGAGTCGACAATTCAAAGCTTCGGTGCCAAAGCTCACGTGTACATACTCCAGCTTCTCTATGTAGCCATATCGATGGCGCTCCAGACCTTCCTTCCCTTTTGCTTTGCCCCTCGGTTAGTCCTCAATGTGAAGCAACATGAAAATAGGGTACATATGAGTAGATTTGGCGAAGAGCTCAGCGACATACGGTTAAGCGAAGGTCCCAGTCATTTCCCACAAGGCGTACAGCAAAGCGAAGAAGTTGTATAAATGATAGATTAGGTCATCCCATGTTATATAATTGTATGACGTAAGGAAACCATCACTACGATCAGTGTTTGTTTGGCCGCCGTTTCTCCATACTTTATCTTGCCTGAACCCGATGAGTGCTCATGCCGGACGATCAACAAGAAGACAGTCATCCATCAGCTCGACCGCACCTCAAAGTCAGGATATGCTCAGAGGAAGCAGAGCCAAAAGTTACTGGTCATCCTGCTACCCCTGATTCTTTAAACAACACCTCATCCGAACCTGCGGACAAAGAGGGGACTATCGATGCAGTCCCAGACGCTTTCAACACTGGAAACAAGACTACCGTGGCTACCCCTGCTAAATCAGTACCATTCTGGCATCCCGCGAGCCTTCCGGCCACTTTGCAGTGGATACCTGCGAATTGGACTTGGTCGAAATGGAAGCCAGTTCTACGAAGCGCCCTAAGCGCCTGGATTTGTCTCTTGTTGTTTCTCATCCCGACGACGCTCAATGTGATGGGACAAGTGGGTGTTTTCCTTTCTTATTTTCCATTCACTTGATCTGAGTAACTTCCAGGCAGCTTTCTTGATCATCATTGGTAAACTATTAGAGAATATGTCCCGAGCCATTTTCTGAACTGATTGACACATAGCATCATTTCTCTCTCCTCCAAGTGATCCGTTTGTTGCTGTTCTCCAGCGGGAGCTTGGAATCCTAACATTCACAGTATTTGGTTGGGCGTTAGTATATTCACAACACTCAATATGTAACTCGAAAACCAATTTTTTTCACAGTTGGTCCTGTCTGGGCATCAAGTTGGCGGACATTGCGCGTTCCAATAAGGACCCAACTGCGTCTACCGCAAATATCTTCGCTGGCCAGTACATTGAAGCAGCTGTAAGTAGGCTTGTAGATCATCGTCAACGCCTCTGGTTTACACGTAGACATCTAGCCCACTGTTATAATGGCTGTATTTCTCTTCATTGGAAGCTTCTTCTTCTTGTATATCAAATCACGCACGAGCCCTGGGCCACTCACCTTCGCGTGTCTCTTCGGATGTATATGTATCGGTGAGTGACAATAATTACCCGTTCGTTTAATACCAACTAACAAATGATGGTTCAGACATCTCTCTGACCACAGCTGCTTTGTTTCCATACCCTTACTACCTGGTTCGTCGGCCCGACTATGTACTCATACACGATTGACACAGTCTTAGATTGGACAAACTATTGTTCTTCCAATAACCTTCCATTCAGCTGTTGCTCTGATTCTATCTCTTGGATTATTCCCAACTTCCGAATCAACCGTATTCACTATGCGTCTACGAGATGTGTTGTCATCGCTTGTCTCTGCAACCAAGGAACACCACCAGCGTCTACAGCAAGATGCCACTGTTTCCGACCTTTCTGCGGCCCAAATCCTCGCAGCTATCGGCAAAGCGGAAGGTGCACTCGCTAAGCTCGCATCCGCCGCCCGTCTGCAAAAGCTCGATGTTATTTACTGCCGCTTTGCACCTACGGACTACACTCAACTTCATTCTTTAACGAGGCAGCTCATTGTCAAGGCAAGCGGCATGGCTGTGTACTATACACTGATCGACCCAACAAGAGAGAGATTTCCCATCACTCCCGTTGCATCAACTCCTGCGACACCTGTATTGTCTTCCCCGTCTCATTCTCGACCTCCATCCCCAGGCCACGATCAACCACTCGCCAATGCAGAAAACGCGAATCGTCATGAATCCATGGATGATGGGACGAAGAGGCACCCGCACCACCCCCATCACTCCTCTCCACAGGTGCATCACCGAAAGGGAACCCACCATCATAAACGAGTACACTCGCCGCACAGGCACACTACTTCCCGTCACTCCACTTCCTTACACAGTTCACTTCTTCATTTGGCATTATCTCGTTCTGCAAGAACGGAGACGGCCGTAGGGGTTTTTGAATCCCTTCGTTATCTCAACCTTGAAGCAACGCACATGTCCCACCCAGACTCAGATGCACATGTTGCAAGGGCCGTCCAGCTATTGAGTATTAGCTGTCAGGACTTGCTCAAAAGCTGCGAGCATGGGCTCCAGGGCGCATGCGACTGGCTTGATTCTATCCGAGACCACCGCTTCAATGTTTGGGTAACCGGACAGGAAAAGCAAGGAATTCGCGTGGACAGGATCAAGAAATTTGAGGACCTGCGTCGCGAATTGTCGTTGACTTTGGATGAGTTTACAAACAAAAAAAGGTTTTCTTGTGTTTAAATAATTCGGACGTCGCAAACGCTGATGATCGTGACGCAAGGTTGATCGTTCTCGACCCTTACCGAGTCATGTTCAACTCAGCTGATGACCAGTTGACGGAGCGCGAGATCACGCCTCATAGACATCTTTTTCACTGCTATGTCTATCAGTATCATTTGATGCAGTTTGCCACGACCATCCAAGGCGTGGTATGTGAATGCATCATCATGCTCATTTCCAAAGAAGGTTAATCTATTTTTTTTTAGCTCGGCGAGATAATTCGACTGGAAACTGACAGAACAACCCCAAGAGTATGGTTTCCTGGGATACATTGGTCGAGGTTGACACCCTGGACGACATGGGAACCATCCGAGATGGTGGAGAGAGATGACGACGAGAATCCTGGTTTGTTATCCTGTTATATGCGTCCTAGAGTCCCGACCGACGCTTAATTGTTGTTAGATGTGATTCCTGGCCTGGATCCGACGTCGCTCACGGACCTTGGACAAGCAGTCCGTCGAGATCCCGATGCTTTACCTCCCCGAAATGCACTGGAGAAGACTGTGAACTGGATGTACCATCTAGCGAAAGACATAGGAGGCGGAAATGTCCTTTTCGCCCTGAAATCCGCCATATTGACAAGTAAGACATTCCGCTCATTTCCTCGGCCAGAAGAATTCAGATATTGTCTTGGATAGTCATTCTGTCGTTGCCGTCGTTCCTCGAGTCATCCGCATCTTACGCATATAGTGCGTGTGGTTAACAGTTTTACTTCGCACTGGCTAACCACGATCACAAGAAAACAAATTTGTATGGGCTGTGTAAGTTCGTGTATTAATATTACGAGATTTTGGCATCTCAATGTAGACAGCATCATGGGCCAGCTTACTCTAGCTCGATTCCGCGGGGACACTACCTTCGGGCTTGTGGCACGGATAATCAGCACCTTCGTCGGAGGAATCATTGGTACTGTGATGTGGTTCGTGCTATTAAAATATTCACGCATACAACGAGATCTGATGACCGCACACCAGGTATGTATCAGCAGGATCTGGCCAGGGAAATGCCTTCGGTTTGGCAGCTGTATGTTTTGTCTGTTTCCCATTCTTTTTCTTCATCTGCCTTTATTGGCCTGTTCCTCCAATGACAAACTTGATCATATGGGTTACGGCTGCTTTGGTACGCCAAGTGACTATTGATATTGTGTTTTTAAAATCTGACTAAGATCTGAAGGTTTTTGGATACTCATTCCAAGATACACATCTTGCTTCAGTATCATCGCCAGGATTCGGCTTTGACGTTGCCTGGGTAAATCCTGCTGTGAATTTGTTTATCATATTTTTCTTTACCCCCTTGAACAGAGGCGATTTGTCCTCGTGACCATCGGCGTGGTGGCCGCTGGGTAAGTTTTTCCCTCTCCCCAACGCCTCTGTGTTGAGTGCCCGCATAGCATCTTCTCGTTCCTTCCTCCGTCAACGACAATTCGTCTGTATCAACGAAAGACCTTGGCCACCACCTCGGCGGAAGTCGGGTCCGTGTATTGTTCCGTGATCTCATTTGCAAACACAAAGAAGAAAGGCGAGACAGCTGCAATTGTTCAGCACATTCTTGCTATTCTAAGCAAACTGAAGCGGTCTATCGTGTTAAAAGAAAATATTGTGTATGAGGTTTGTCCACCATATCAACTGTTTGACATTTATGTGCTCATGTCTTACAGTTCTCGCTCCGGGGTAAATGGCCCGCCGAGAGATATCAACGAATCCTGGAGCTGCAGATGTGCAGTACCTCTCTTCTGCCAGGGTTATTCCGTTGCTTATGTAGTTTCACAGTCAAATAACAGATCTATTGTCGCATTTGGTATCTGTCCTCGAGAAAATGGAGCCTGCATGGGCGCACGCGTTCTTGAAGCGGACACGGATGTCGGATGCGGACTTCCAGGGCGACGTGTTGGCCGTCATGAGTACGTGGTTCCCATTTCCTCGACGAGAACCCCCTGAGCGTCTTCGTTAGGTCTAATATCGTCTTCTCTTCGGACTGGAAACCCCCTTCCCCAAGTAACGCCATGTCCGCTCCTTGATCGTTTCATGGAGCTCCGTCACGGCTTGAATGTCGTACATGAAGAGTCTGAAGAGGACTTTGGTCTGCCAAAAGTGCTGACAGAAGAAACGCTTGAGAGCCTGCAGTATTTGTATGTCACTGCCCCCCTCTCTTCCGCCGCGCGTTTTTTTCATCACCGAGGACGTCATCGCAGGACTTTCTGTGTCGGCGTGTCGACCGCGTTTGGTATCGTGACACGTCTGGATAAATTGATGGTTGCAGTCAAGGAATTGGTTGGGGAACAATACCACATCGATGGGATTGGTCTTCCGTTGTATCATCGCCGAGGGCGCGGGGTGGAGGTTGATGTAAGACGACTGATGTAAGACTATAGCTATAGTATGTTGTATCTTCATCGCTAGTGTTTTTTGACATGTAACACAACAGTTGGTGTTCTACTATCATACATTTTTGTGGAGGATCGTGTCGTGATGGTGGACAAGAATGGTACCATGCAGTAGGAAAAACACAGACATATGGATGTGATGGTCATCAACAGTCGATCGGTCGGCGAAAGCGACAACAGCAAGCTCGATCTAGATCCTCGTCGTATGCAGAATCGAGAATGGTTTAGGGAAGGTTTGGTCTTTTGTATCGTCTTTGTCACTGGTAAGAATACTCGAAACCTGCAATGTGCGAATGGGCTATTTCCTGGATAAGAGGATGGTCCGGGGACGCAAGATATGGTTCAACAGCGAGGCTGTGTCTTGGTCCGGCTTGGAAACGTAATAAACAGGTTACCTCGTCAAAGAACACTGCAGCATACAATCGAGCTGTGGGAGACCATTCATTAGTATTTTGGCAGAGCGATCAACGCAGTGAGAAATACAAATACTTGGAAGGTGAGTACACTGAGTTGCTGAGCCGCTGTCCAGTGTCCATTCGCGTGTGGTGCTATCAGTGTGTCATGTCGCCCGCCAAAGGACCCTTTCCTACCACTGCCCATCACCTCGGATCATCTTGGTGGATGGACAGCAAGGTAGAGAGAACAGCCGCAGATCAGAAGGCGGGACCCTTGTTAACCTGAGCTCCGGCCTCCATTTGTTTTATTCCCCAAACCCGGTCTCACCGGATCCTGAACAAAAACCTGAAGCCTAACGTTATCCGCAGTGTAAGGGGATCATCCTTGAATCATGCAGAACGCACACAGCAAGATGGCCACACGACGAACCGTTTTGTTGTGCTTCGACGAGTACGGCCCGCAATGCTGTCGCATGAGTCTAAGGGTGGGAACAATGCAGCGCCACGAATCTGCCGTCGATTGCCATATATGTACATGGGGATGGGGGTGAGTTACGTACTACCCTGTGCTCCTGTACCCACTTGGACACTCACACACACCACAGCATGTCACCTCAAGTTCAAGCCATGTGAGTCACCGATGGCAGGCTTTCTTTGTGTACCCTCTACTATACTGTAGAAGCTGACGAGGTTGGGGCCTTTGCGTCATACGGACTGGGTCGGAGGGCATTTGTTTAGACGTTCGCTATCCCAACGCGTCGAGCAACCAGCTCCCCCCACCTCACAGAGAAGTAAAACTCAAGTTGTTCCCAATGCGTCGCAGACAACCACATAAATAATCAGTGCGCTAATCAGTTTTTTGTACCAGCAAGTTTCCTGTATCGGTTTGACACTCGAAATTGCCATTCTTTCCCTTGCTCATGGCCCGGGGAGCCGAAATGCTTGAGGACCTGGGACACTCTATCGGAGAAGGTTTGCATGTCGTCACAGAATGACCAACCCGCACCAAGGTATGTGGTTTTTATAGCGAAGGTGCACGTTACTCGACATCTACGTCAGGTTGTCGCAACCTTATGCGGAATGACAAATGCAATTTTTGCGATTGACCGCCCAATACCTCCGTGCTAGTTGCTGTGCTGGGCCACGTCATAATGTGTTTTCAGGTTGGGCTGTTCACTAACTCATTGGGGATGTTTTGATTTATGCGTGGTATATGCCCCCCTCACCTCTTCCACGCTCTGATTAAATGGCTGACTATAAGCAGATTACAGCGTCGTATCTCCGGGTCGACTGCGCGTGCTACGCGGTCGGGGAATCTTTCTGATGGTTTTTCGTGACGTCAGCGGGACCCAAAGCATTAAGTAAATATCAGGGGCATCGTGGTGTGAAAGCGTATCATGATTCCACGTAGAACGTCTACGACGGGGTTTACCTCAGCGGTCCGCATCGTTCTCTCGCTCGTCTCCAACGTGGTCATTCCTTCTAACTCCACCCCACACCATATACCTGTCGTGCGATCATCGGATTTGAATGAAGTCACTCCGAATCTACGTTGGGTGCAAGCCTCATCGACCGTAACGCATCGCGCCCGGCCTTTGCTCTCCATGCGCTCGATCGCGACACGGCACCCGTGCGGGGGAACCCCGATCGGCAATTTTGAAGGCATGTCTGCTCACCGGGGGAGTTGACACACGGGATGGGTAAAACCCGTCGTATCTACGATGGCGATGCTCCTGTCGGCCGAGACGTCTTTGGGATCCAACCACACCTTCAATGAGGCCTCTTTCACATAGAGGCCTCATCCCCGAGCCCCCGCGCGTTCCTCACACGCCGTGCACGCATAGCCCTACGCCGGCCGCGACGTCATCGAGGCTTCTGGAAAGAGGGTGGATGGCACGTTTCGTCCGTGTGTTGTACGGCTTCTCAGGGGGAAGGAGAACTGGTTCATCCAGGGCCGCCGTACGAACGCCATTGTCCACTTCCCCCCCCCTCCTCTCACTGTGGGATATTCATGTCATGTTCCATAGAAAATCTAAAGATAGTTGCCCTGATACTATAATGAATACACGTGTCGACTGTGAATCGATTGATCGATGCGGCTGGCTGGCGCGCTCCACGACAGGGGTGGAAAGAGTCCGCCCGGGTGAACATGACAACCAAGTTGGGGATTTACCCAAGTAACCGGCCACCGACACGATGTAGCAAGAAATAGGTACTCGCCCATTGAATATTGCAACGTGGATGCGGCGAAGACTGTCGAACCGAATTGTTGCATGTAAATGAATGTTCTATGGGGCAGTAGGAAATAATTTATGTTCCGAGGGTATCGAAATACGGTACATGTACATGTCTAATCGTGGTAAACCCAAATGCCGTACTAGTCACCCCAGTGAAATTGCGTGGATAGACTGAAACATCCATGAATATGGTACGCATGTCCCACGGGTACGCGATACTTTTTGAACAGAATGGTCGAACGAACCCTCCCTCCACCCGCGGCCATCTCCTGGCCTGCCCTTGGCAAGTGCGGAGGGCCCGGGTTTGCGAACGTCGACTTCTGTAGGGAGTGTACGTACGACCGAGGTATGCACCACAGGCCCGCACCACGGGCTCCGCATCACGACCGAAATAGAACGGCCATCTCTGCGGAAACGATCCCAAGCCCCACAGCCGTCATCGCTAAAAGTGGTAACAGATTCCAAAGGGCGAAATCTCTTTGCCTCACGTGGATCCCCTTTTGCTCCAAAATCACTCTCCATAGCAGACCGGCGAGCGAGGCTGAAAACGTGAAGCTAACGGCGCCAATGTTCGACGCGACGGCGAGTGCGATGGCAGCTGCACGGTCGGCTTCGTATGGAAGGGCGGCTGCACGAACGACTTTGGTGAGGAGGATGGTGGCACCAATGTTTGTGCCCGAGATGTTACACAGGATGACACCGAGGACACCGATCAACCAGATGGTAGGGTGCATTTGCTTATGGGATGCTCGAACGAGCCAATTTGCAAACACATCCACCCATCCCTCGTGATTGAGCGCTTCGATCAGGATGAACTGAGAAAATGCAAAGGGGATGAGGCCAAAGGGTAATCGCGGCAACGCAGTGATGAAAGTCGGGAAGCGTTTGTCGAGTCGGTCGTACAAATTCTCCATGTACGTTTGACACCACCTGAAAATATACGGCGTTTTGATCTCCGCTTCGGGGGTGGAGATGGGTTGCGGGTCCCCTTTGGATCTGGCCTTGGGAGATGAAGGATGCGATCCAACGGCGGTTGCTTCGTCAGTTGGAAAAGACGGTGATCGTTCTAGATCGGTAGGTGGGAAATGAGGCGAGGGGAGGTCCTCCGTGTGTGCATTCCCCTGATCCGTAGAACCTTCACTAAGCCCTTCCACCACAGCTTTGGACGACCCACGACCCAGCATCGGGATATCGCGGGAGTATCGATAATAATCCCAGCCAAGATCGAACAGGAATTTACCGAAAGCGAAGGGCAAACTGATCATCCAGACGTCAATTCCGAAGAAACTTACGACGAGACAAAGGACAAGTGTTGCGCCGAGCATGAAACTGCCAACCCAGGCACCAACGGGATCCAGGAGAGCTGACCGAGGGTCGCGATGCGCAGCACGGGCTAATTTCCGTGGGACATGCTTACGGTACTGGAATGCCAACGCAACGAAGCAGAAGATGTTGCAAGCGAGGAAGGGAAGGATAGTATACGCTGTGAATGCAGCGTTGTTGACACTGAAACCTTCGCATATGACGACCTTGTATGACCTCGCTCAGCACACGTGAACGTGGGTGTGGGAGATACCTACATTTGTGGGATTTCCCACAAACAAAACCATGCTGGCAGTGTTTGCAGCGGCGAATTCAGCCATGATCCACGCTGTTGGGTCGAGTTGAGCGACTTCTGTGTAATAGACCAAGAATACGGTTCCGGAGAGGATGACGGGATCATTGCCGAGCAGGATCGAGAGCAAGGTGAGCATGACATAGAAATAAAGGTAGAGCTTCCATCCGTTGTAACCACCCTTGTTGCTGACCCAAAACGCGGCGGCCTGGAGTATACCGGTTATGTCGAGGGTTATGGCCATGTAAGCCAGAGAGAAGAACAGGATGAGGATGTTGTAAGGTTTGACACCGTCGGTGCCTACGATGCCGTTGCGAATGACCTCTGGATCAAGACATTGAGCGGCCCAAAGTAAGGCGATAGCGAGGATTGGTGCGGTGGTGAGGTTTATGGGTATTCGAGGTAAAGGGCGGGGTGTGGGTATGAGAACTGGGCGGATGACGAAGCAGATGGAGATGATGAACACCACCAAGGTGGCAATAGCATATCCAGAGGCCATGAGAGGGGGTATCTGCACTCCGAGAACAGAGACGCTCTGCGCATACAGTGGTAGGAAACTGTGCGGGTTAGAAGGAATGATGGGAGCATTAAGCAAGTATAAATGCGCCGGTGGGTCCACGAGGAACACACCTGGACGATCAATAGACCCTCGGGCTTCCTGTGGAACGTGTGGTGAATTGGAAAGTCCAGCTCGTCGCTGAATGCAACGGGGTAAAGACAAATGAGAGGTGGTGCCAGGCCCCCAGAAGAGGACCTGTTACTGTTAATGTACCCGACCATTCGGCAATGGGACTTCTATTCGGAAGATACACAGTTTTTAGTTATCAAACAGACAGAACATTCGAATGGAATCACTGCAATTTGGGCACAACCACCTTATGTAATCTTGATCCTTTCAAAATGTAACAATAAATTCCTCTATCCACATATTCGCATAGTTCCCGACTTGCTTGGATGGACCCACTGCATGGCACCAGCACAATGGTAGAACGGCGCCCTCCTAGTCTAAACAATCCAAGCGGTCCATGGGCTGTGTGGCTAGCGCTCCGTGCGTAACGTGCACAGAGAGCGGTGGTGAGAGCGGTGGATATATACTTCCGCTTAGTGCCTTTGCTCGATGGTTGACTGATTGTCAGAATGCTCGTAAGTTGGAACTCTCAGATCACATGAACCTGAGCCAGCAATCGTGCCTGTCCGGATAAGCCCCACACGGGAAGATAATCGATAATCGCAGCCACGCGTCGCAATCCGTGCGGACTCTGACTAACTGGACACCAATTCGGCGTTGCTCGGATCACCAAAGGCACATCACGAATCTCTGTCTTGGCCATAACCTACTTGGCCTGCAGCGGACCCACCCTTGTCTCGGAATGTTTCAAGGAACCGCCAGTCTGCGACACGCAATGTCAGAGACGGTAGGTACGTTTATCCCGGTAAGCCATTATGCGTAGGCTGAATGCTCGATGTGTGTCATGGAGGTTCGAACAGCCCGTCACCCAGTGATTATGGCGACCTTCCTGGGGCAGCGGCCGTTCGATAACAAGACAAAAGCCCAGATGCCAAAAATCCGGTGTGCATGGTAATAAGCGGGTCGGGCTCGAGAGGCTGTCGACAGTGGGCGCTGCACGGTGTACCCAATACACCGAGTTATTTCGGAGCATAACGGGGCGCAGTCGCAGTCGCCACCCTGCTAACCCCTGGCCGATGAAGCACTGTAGTGAAACGGTTAGCCGAGAGGACTGCTGGAAGGAAAGTACTCGCCAATGGAACAAGCTGATGCTGTAGGTACAGTAAGTAGAGTGGTAACGAATGAAGACGACTGCGTTGGCATCGCTTATAGCTGTTACTTACGTATATATTTGTCCGCACCGGCGCTTTCTCAACGGCCAGCCCAGCGTCAAGTTAGCACATGTTTCCCTCCCAACCTCCCTCCCTCTTCGAACGATGTCGGAACACCTCGCGATACCCATGGATACATTTACATCCAGTATTTCGACAGACTTGTCCAATAAACCAGGACAGCATGATACCCAGGAACACAGTGACGGTGGGAATCAAGAAAGCTGTATGCTAGGCAAAACGCCTACACCAATGTAAGTCCCCAGTCTGCGCCCCAACGACTATGCCTGTGAACCACTTAAAAATCTGAACTTCAGCTACCGACATGCAGCGCCGTCGGGACCATGGCCGTGGATGGACTTCGATGAAGATGTTCCTGCAGTCACCCCACCCCAAAAACAGTCCACGGGTTCAGACACCGAGCCCTGGCGTGGATACCCGCAAAGCTCGTTCCCGAATTGGACAGAGAGTCAAGTAAGACGCTGTGAAATGTTGACGGCGTGTCCGGTTGGAGAAAGCAATATCTTCAAAGTGGACGTGTTTCCCGATGGCACATTCAGTGAAGAAGGCCCCAAAATGGCTACCATCAATGATAGCCAGTCGGAAGCTGCATTTTGGGACTTGCTAAAACGTCCAGTGGGTCCTCTCCTTCCTTGCTTCGTCGACATTGAAAAGTGTAATGGTGTTGCAGAGGGAGGAGAATATTCGCGTGCGGGCCCTTTTCGTTATGAATATGACCCAAGAAGTTCTGAAAATGTTTGGGACAAAGTATGTACATCGTTTCGTTGAGGTCGCGTAAAACCAAACGTTGCACAGATATGACGTGGAACCTTTTTTCTTCTCGTCTTCGACGAACTGGATACCTTCAAGATACCAGGAGAGTCTAGTGGCAAATCAAAGCGATCGTGAGCACCGTCGCGCCCCCATCACTTCGTTGCTTCGAGACTCAGACATGTCATAGACATCACTGTCGTACTTCCATTCATTCGCGTGATAGATGATCGGACGGCTACAGGCAAAATTTCGCCACGCCTGCAACCAAAAGAACCAGGGTCTTCATCATCATTGCAAGATGGCACGTGTGTTTTGAAAATTTCTGTCTGTTGCTAATTTGTGCTTTAGACGACCAGATTATTGATACCCAATCTCCACTCTATCTGAATTCATGTATGTGGCTATTCAGCTGAGCCGGTAAGTTAGATAACCTACCTATCCCCAGGCAAGAAGTATGTTCTTCAAGACCTGCTCAGTGTCCATATGGTCCGAGGTGTGCGAACTAGCACTATTATATCCTACCACCCAAAGTTGCGCAGGACGACAGCACAACAACTCCATTGTCTCATCAATCGGACCGGTCGCAGTGTCTACTGGTCAAATATCTTCGAGAAGTCAAAAGACCCCACTTGCCTATTCCTGTGTTATTTGTGGTACGCCATGTATGAGTGGGATGAAGTTTTCGAGGTTCTTTATGCCCACATCAACCAGCTAGTAAGTACGCCATTAACGATGGGGATATCACGCTACATTCGTCGTTTTCACAGGAACAAACCGTTCTCGAGAGCGAAAAGATCAAAGAGGCGCGGGGCTTGCACATTTTGCAAGCACATCTACTTTACTATCGGTCCCTCCTCGAGGATTTCCGGAAATCCGTTCTCTTTGTTCAAGAGACTGCGAATCCTGCGATGCAGGATCCTTCCGTGACGGACAAGGAACGAGTTGAATCAGAAAGTATCTTGAAGAAAGAGACCGACTATCTTATCTCGGAAATTGAGAGGCTAGAAAGTCAGAGATCGATGCAGGTGATGCGTTTGAAGAACGTCATGGACTTGGTACGACCCATTTGATTTCGTCGAGTATATTTGCCAACTGCGCCTATCTAGGCATTCGCAACTGTCAACATCGAAGATAGCAGGTACATGAAAGATCTAACGATCGCGACCGTCCGTGACTCGGCCGCGATGAAACAAGTATGTGCCTGCTTTCTCTATTTTGCTGCACGTTGCTGAGAAATATATCAGATTTCTTATTTAACGATGGTCTTCCTGCCTGCCAACTTCATGGCTGTAAGTAGCTCTGTCGGGCTACCCCCTTCGTTTTCTTACTTGGGTCGTACAGAACGTGTTCAGCATGAACATCACCGAGATCAATCCCACTGGTGGAGAGACGCTTGCTCACTATGTCGAAGGGGCGGTCGGCCTGACGTTCTTTGCTTCGTGGGTCGCCATCGCGCTTCAGGTTGAAAGTACTTTCTTCCCATCTGGAAGTACCGTTTGGAGGCGGGCGGGTTGGCCGGTGTTTTATGTCTGGGACTGGATATGTCGCCAGAGATTCAGCAAGAAGCCGAAGGCGGTGTGACGTGGCTACACTAGCTAAACATGACTTTGCTGTGACCTATTGTGTCTTTGTACGCTTTGCGTTCCCTCTTTCTTCTTCCATGTCCTTTTGAATGTTCATATGGAGTGAGTTGGAAGGTGTTGTAGGTGGATTGTTTTCCGTGTGTACTGTAGTGTAGAAGAGGACTTTTGATTTGAACCCGCCAAAATCAGGACATCGAGCAAGGTTGTACACTTCGGGGCGTCGCGGTGCGTGCGCGGCGCCAATGTTACATGGACACCGCAACGTCTGATGGGCTACTGTACAGTGCAGCGGAACCCGGCCTAGTAAGGAGAGGTGCGAACCGCGTTTTTTACTCCTCACTGACTCTTCGCCCGCGTCGGCACTGGCAGGTCCGGTTCCAAAGGCGGGCGGAAGTCCGCCATCCGTTGTGGCATCATGTGAACTCTTCTTCATGAGAACGCAAGGCGGTATCGTGACTCCCTACACGGGTGGGGGGAACACCTTCTCAATGAAGCCTTAAATATGCCGTCCTGCGCTCCCAAGGGACACCTCCTATATTCCTTTCTTTACCCGCCACCTTCACACTGAAGTGTGTCGTTCTCACAAGCCAACTTGACGTACCACATTATCGACTTTTGACGTGTCGCACACTTTGGTGGTTCGCGCTCAGCCTCAGCTCAACTCACTGGCTCAGGTTTCGTACTCAGCCTCCGGTTCGGATTTGGAGATGTCTGTCAACACCGTCACGCCGCCACTCAGCAGGTGGGTCGCGTGGCTTTTTGGGATTTACGGCTCTGGGAAGCCGCCCGTGCTAGGCACGGTCGATATCCAAGAGATCGAGGACAAGGCGCGGGAGGTACTCAAGGACAGTCCATGTCAGTCGTCCTCTCTGAAATTGTGACAGTGACACCGAGCGTACGATCGTGCTGCTTACACTCTTCGTTTCCCAGCCGCCTTCTCGTACGTGCTGAAAGGTGCGGGAACCTCTGGCACGTATGCCGAGAACCGGAGAGCACTCGATAGGTGGAAGCTCGTCCCGCGTGTGCTCAACGATGTCGGGGAACGTCATCTCGAGGTACATAAACTCAAAGCGTTGGTCGGACGATGCTCATATACACGTCCCCTCGACAGACCACGATTTTTGGCGTTACCCACCCTGCGCCGATTTTCGTCGCTCCAGTCGGCGCACAGGGCCTGATGCACAACGATGGCGAGCTCGGGACAGCCCGTGCAGCAGGAAAAGTTGGCGTACCTCTAATCGTCAGTTCTGCTGCATCGCGGTCCATGGAAGAGATTGCGGAAGCTCAAGGACCGAACGGGCACCGCTGGTACCAGCTCTATTGGCAAGTCCATATCTCCACTCGACTGTGACGTCTATCGCGCCAACGGCTGACCTTGAAACGGATATTAGGACGCACTCTGTCGAGCTTACGCAGTCTCTCCTCAGACGCGCCAAGGCGAGCGGATATACCGCGCTCGTGATCACGGTGGACACCATGCTCATCGGGTGGCGTCCACACGATCATGGTATTCCGTATAGCCCAGCTGGACACGGTTTTGGCGTACAGCAAGGCACCTCAGATCCAACGTTCATGGCTCGCTTTGGGCTCGAAGCTCGTGACGAGCGCCCGCCGTTCCCGTACCTCCAAGAAGACATCCGAAGGAGAGCTGCGAGTGGCGATCCGGCTGCACAACAAGCCATGCTTTTGGGGAGCAAGTGGGTTGGCGAGATTGCGTCGGGCATCTTTAGAAGTTGGGACGAGATCCAGTTTATCCGGGATAATTGGGATGGCCAGATCGTGTTGAAGGGTATACTCGCGCCAGAGGTTAGGCATTTGGTCGTGTTTAAATCCATGCGCGACGGTGACGATTCAAATTTTTCAACCCCCCTCACTTGTAGGATGCTGAGAAAGCAATCGACCTGGGCATCGACGCCATCGTCGTCTCTAACCACGGTAAGTACCGTGCTGGATGGACACTTCCGTGCATTTGGCATTGATCGCTGGTTCAGGCGGTCGTCAAGTCGATGGGTCCATCGGCGCGCTCGACGCACTCGATATGGTGATGCAGTCATCCAAGGTGCGCAAGGCCCAAAGCACGGGAAAGTTCACGGTCCTCTTCGACTCAGGCATTCGGACCGGAAGCGACATTCTCAAGGCGCTCGCGCTCGGCGCCCAAGCTGTGCTCGGTACGTCTCGTCGGGCATCATTTTCTGACCCGGGTCCCCCGCTCACGGCATTGCTCTATTACAGTCGGTCGGCCGTTCATGTATGGCCTCGCCATCGCCGGCGAGGCGGGTGTAGAACAGATTCTCATGCAGACGATTACCGACTTGCATATTACGATGGGTCTGTGTGGCTTCCGTGACATTACGGACGTCGTGGGTGCACGCGAACAGTTGATAGTCAAGATCAACCAATAGGCAGACGACAGGGTGGTGCGGGCGTGGGTTACTTGAGTGTTTTTGTACGTATTTTCTGGATACCGTCCAGCTCAGGCGCGGGAGATGGGTTTGAGTTGAAGCGTAGGGGTTTGGTGGGCTGATGCTTATTCCCCCAAGTGCCTAACTTTGACTGCGACTCGGCGTCACCGGGGTTCATTTTCCCAAGTGGACGCCTAGGGGGACTTGGAGTGGCCATACATCCTGTACACTTTAGTTAATTTTGGTTGGATCTTGATGCGCGCAAGCCTCGAGGCAGGGTTGCATGAAATCTGGCCACTATCGATCGTGTACACTCAGCAGCTGATCTGACACTGCACAGATAACCAATCGGCCGTCCTGCCATCATGCTCGCGTCATGATGCCTGCACACCCCCCGGTCGGATGTCCTCGTTCTAATTCATTAAGTGATAACCCAAACATCGAGTACCTGTAGAAAATTGACCAACCCAGATACATATTATTTAATAAACAGAGTCGATTCTTGGTCAACAGCAAGACCCCGTAAGCCGCCTGTTCGATTCCCCCCTCGTCAACCCGAGTCTGATCGGTTCCGGGGGTACTTGCACACGTAACGTCCTCGTGTCAATAACGTCCTCGAATTCCCATCGTGTGACGACACGCCGAGCAATATACTCAAACACCTCGTGGACACCTTCCCCTGTCTTGGCAGAGGTGAAGAATAGCTTGGGGCCTCGCTCCGAAGGCATCGCGTCCAGAGTAGAGGACGAGACAGTAGGCGTTGGTGGCGTGGCCGCAGCTGCTTCGCCATTACTGCGGGCGAACAGACTTGGCGTGATCGTTGGCGCCGAAGAGGACGTGCTCGACAACGAAGATGTGCGTCTTTGTGTCCTGATGGGAGATGATAATCTGGATGACACGGAGGGAGGGAGAGGAGACGACCGAGCGGATGCATATACATCAAATAAAGATGAAGAAGGCGTGTGAAAGGAAGTGACACCAGTGTGCGTGGACGTGAGTGTGCCGTTGTTGATATTGGTACTGCTCCACGAGGCACGCTTTGTGTGACCGTTGCGAAGATATTGGTTGATATCGATGGATCGCGATCGTGGTTGTGAGAATGAGGAGATATCTATATTAGAGTCGTCATGAGGTGAGGTTGGTTCTTCCAAGGCGGCCTGTTCGATAGTGATAGGCACTTCTTCGACGGGCGAGGACGAGCGGGGAGATGATGGGGGTACGAGATCGTCAAGAAAACGGATCGCTTGGGCTTCGGAGACGACGGACGTCGAACCGGGAATCGTCGCATTGACAAGATCTGTCTTGTTTCCAACGACAACACAACAATAGTCCTCCAGGTCCTCGTCGTAGAGGGGTGCCCGTTCACGAAATTCTTGCCACCACTTTTTAAGTCCGATGAGGGTCTCGGGTTGGTTCACATCGAACATGAGCAAGGCAGCGTCAGCACCGCGGAAGAACGCTGTAGATAAGCTAGAGAACCGTTCCTGCCCAGCGGTGTCCTGCAGACGACGTTTTTGAATCAGTTTGGAAGAACGGATCGAGTAGACGGAAGGATATTGACCCAAATCTGAAGAGTGACCACTTCACCTGGTTTAGTTGGATGTGGCAATGTTTTCGCGATGAAATCAGCACCGATAGTGGCCCTGTAACCTGTAGAAAAGCGACCTGAAACATACTGCGCATGGGATCCCTTCGTGACTTGGAGTTTGGGTGATTTTCTGGGCACATACCTGAGAACGAAAGCTGGTTTTACCAACGCCTGAAGCGCCAATGACTACGAGTTTAACCGTTGGCATGTGCGGTGGTGTGTGTTGTGTAGAATGGCATATGGAGCCTTCAAGTTCATGGAGGTTTGAGCACACGCTGTCAGGGCGTCCAATAGCACTGCAGCCGATGACATAGGAGTCAACCAAACACAACCAAAGCTACCTATTGACAAGCATCTTTTCGAGATCATATAGATTTAACGAACGCTCCATTGTCGTCGTCGTCGTTGTGGAGATCAAGGCTAGCTAGGCGAGAATGGACGACGGTACACCACCACCCCCGGATCACGACGTTTCACCGCCCCCCCCACCACCATCAACCACATCTGGGTCTCCCACTGATTTCTTGAAAGGCGTCGTCGGAAAGCGTGTCATCGTTCGTCTAACGTCGGGCGTGGACTATCGTGGTGCGTTTGTCATACCTGAGTAGCTGTCACCCCAGAGTTGACTTTTTGTCAGGCATTCTGTCGTGCCTCGACGGATACATGAACATTGCTCTGGAGCAAACCGAAGAGCACGTGAATGGCACCGTCACGAACAGATACGGCGATGCATTCATTCGGGGAAATAATGGTTAGTGTTGTTCGAGGCATGAAAGACGTTTTATCTCATGTTCCTTTCGCCGCAGTACTGTACATATCAGCCGCAGAGTCAATTTAACCTGTCAAAGCGACACCGTTACAATGTTGTCGTGTCGTCGCCTCGCCCGCAACATTTTAAAAACTCGGGTCCTCTGCCCTGTTTACCAACGTCTTCTTTTGAACGGTGACAGTGATTGAGGATCGTGCTTGCAGTCTGTCTAAGCTGACGCCGCGCTGTGATCCATCCAATGTTCCGACGTACCAGACCTTTGCCTTTTATCGGTCATATGACGCTATGGAGTTTGTGTTTGGGTCACGTTATAAATTGGATGGCCACCCTCTTCAGTAGCGCGGTCCCGGTAGTTGGCCCACTCTATGGCATTGCAACATGTCAGCAGAATCTAAAAGTCCCGTTCAGTAAGCGAAAGATCCACCACAGTTAGAATGATGATCCAAATATTCAGATTCGACTTTTGTTGCACTACGACCTAGTCTCTTTTCAATGTAACAGGCAGGGGCGTTGTTGCTGCTTTTATCTGACCTCGCCGGAAAATATGCGTCTACTCAGCCTGTCGTCGTCACGTTGGACGTCACACGAGACGCAGATCTGGTTGCGTTCGCCACTGTCTGATTGGTCCGTCGTGTTACGATGGGTATCAAGTAGTATAGCGCAACGTGGATTTGTTTTCAGCCTGGGATCTCGACTGACGACCATCGGATTCGACCAACCACGTACGATGACACTGGCTCTGTCGGGCGCTTGCGGCCGAGTCAGTACTATCAAGGCAAGGTTTGGCCATCGTCCAAATCTCGGGCTCAACAAGCTTCCATGGCACACGGGGGTCATAGTGACTGACAGTTGGTCTCCCCCGCCTGGCATACCCTGGCCGTCACTTACTACGCGAACCCGACGCCTGCGCACGTTGTTTACCATTCGCCGGGGTACGTCGTTTGTCACCCACGTCCTCGTCACATTTGCAGGAAGCTCGATCACATGGTCGACAAACGCTCCTGTTGCCGAGGCCGTCATTGGTGTCGATATCTATCCACCTGTCGGCCTTACGCACGACGGCGATGCCTTGTTCACTGGCACAGCCCTCGGAGGTGCTCACATCCGTGATTCTGTTGCTACGTCACCCTCCGATTGGGCTGTGGACGTCCCATTCGTCATCGTGTCATTCGCAAGGGCCCCCTCGTGCTTTGTTGATAGGCCAGGTGTCACCGGCATGGGTGCGATACTCGCCCATCGCGCGACTCCTTCTGTTCCACACCGACGATACCGATACCACGTCGATCTGGTACGGCACCTCCACTCAAGCACAGGGTAGACATGGACTGAGAAGGGGCTGCGGAGATTTCTCACAAGATTGTTTCATTTGGTATCGACATTTTGCCAAAGTCCGGACTGCTCGGACGTTCGGAAAAGTCAATTCCCAGAGGCTCCTTTCCAAATTCAAACCCAAACCTTTACTCAGTCCGTCTATCGACGGCTTGCCACTCACATGCCTCTTTTAGACGGACAGGTTTTAAACTCTCCCTACGTTCAACGGTACTATACTAATATTGATGATACCATTCCCACTACCCTAGTGACTACTCCGCTGCTGGACTATCCACGATAACGATGCCACTTGCTTCGTACAACGAAAGTGAGAGGACTTGAGAGAATACGGGTGAATACTGCTATGACTCGGAAACACAGCGCTATTTTACCTATATGCGCCGATGTTTGAAAGACTGAAGGCCGGGATGGATCATCCCATGAGATACAAGAGCCGGTAGGGTGATAGTCTGTTTCGTTGAGCACTCTCACTGATGATTGACAATCAGTGTATCTATTCGAACTTGGTACACGCAAAATTCTCGCGTCTCTGTGACGCCAATCGCATTGCATCATTTTGCTCGCTTCACATTATCAACGTTGCTGGAGGGCATGTGGTGCTGGTCTGGTTCCACAGGGCATGGTAGTCAAGTGAGTACTTGGGCATGGGCCAGTAATTGCCGAAATGAGCCTAATGAGCGTGTTGGCGTCGTCGCGCACATCCACGACACCACTCATCAGACTCATGGCAGTCAAGCTACGATTCCGCAACACCTGGGAGCGTCACCAGCAGCTTGGCGGGCCTCATAGCGGCGCGAACAGTCGCGAAACTCGCCAACTGGGATGGCCGTCTCGACCAGCAGCTACAAAACTCAAAATGGCGTCGCTCCTCGTCCACCCTCGCTCGCGATCCGTATCACATACCTGATGAAAATCAGCCCTTTGAGATCTTCCAACCTCTCGGCAGGGTTTCAGACCAGAAACGCGCCGAGCAGTCTGTTTCTCGTTCTACTCTCGAGGTACGCACCTCCCCTGCCTGTCCATTCTCGTTCTCTTGCTCACTTCAAATCGCATGCATGACGACGCGACTCATCGGCGAATTTGCATGAAAATGCGCAACTTCCCAGTCGTGGCGATACCACATTAACTTCCCCGCATGATATACATCATTACCATCAGTCTAGCATTGTCACCATTCCCTATCGTCGTATTGTCAAACTCATCCTACTTTACCCCTAACTCATCAATCCATCCACAAACCCATCACACACATTCCAATCCTTAGGTGCAGATGAGCCTCAGAGAGAGTAGGAAGTGGGTCTGCCACAGAAACACTTACTACCTGTCACTCCACCATTGGTTCCACAGTGACTTCCAGGTTCACCAAGTGTGCCCACCATACATGGGATGGTGATGTTGAGTGCATGTTCCTTGCCCTCTATCCCTCATGAGTGTCACTCATGATGAACAAGTAAGTTAGCAATGAATGGACAGTGTTCAGGACAGCAGCAAGTCTGGCATCGGTTAATTGTGAGGTATGGTTCAACATGAGTCATTCAAGGGTCAAGCCAGATGTGTCCAAGAGGTATGTGAGCTCATCATCCTGTTTGGGGACATCCACAAGCCTGATCTTGGTGAGGTGACAGGATAGCAAGGCTAATGGGAGGGTATGGTATGTATCTGGGAGGGAGGATGCCCAGGATGGAGAGACACTCCAATGATGGATGTAGCAACATGGGACACTAGTAATCAAGCCATTGTGCAGCTACAACTGCCTCCAAATGATTTCAGTAGGCTCAGCCCATGAAACACATCATGGCATGAGACATTCCAGCAGAATGACTACTAGTTGGCCATTTTGTGGATCGAGACACAAGGTCTGCCAGTGAATGTTTTTGGTGACACATAGGATGGACAGAAAGTGTTAGCAGACTATGAGCAACATGGCAAGTCACCCTGTTGTAACCACAACTTCATTGGCTAGGGACAAAGGTCCCAGGTCAAGTATTTCTCCAAGTAGCCTACTGAGAGGTCTCGATGTAATAAACACTACTTTTTGCCTTATTACTTTCACTTTCACTACTGATCACTCACTGATTATACATTCATCTTATCAGACACTTTCTCGTTCTCTTCTCTTATCATGATCATGTGACCGTGGTAAACTCCCCACTATCTCTTATCTTATCTCTACACTCTAGACCTTTGGTCCAAGCTCTGCATCTAGACACACATGGTAACCTCACTCTTTTAATCTCTGTTGTTCTAGATCCCCTTATGCATACCATGATGTCATCTCTCTCACACATTACTCATCTGTTTCCCATATGACATCATACCCTACACCCATTTACCATATGTAGTATAGTCTCTGTATTTGTACCTTGGTCCGTGTGTGGACGTAGACACTATATATACTGGGATGCCTCTAGATGAACTCCTCAGTTCATTTATAGTCGATCTCATGTTGTCTTCAGCCTTGTGCTAAAGAGAGTGCACTTCCCTTCCTGAAGACATCTTGTTAAGTGGTTAGCAAACCCACTAACATTCTCAAGGATCAAAGTGATCAAAGCGACCTACTATGGTCAAGTCCAATGAGTGTCCTCGTTTCCTATCCCTGATTAAGCCTTTATCTTTTGTTGTTGTCATTCACATTCACATATCTGTCTTCGATGATTCTTGATACGTTTCACTCAATGCCAAGACCAAGACCAGGGGGCATAACAAGGATGTGAAAAGGTATTGTTCTGGAGCTGTTTGTTACAAACCTAAACTGAGGAAATGTAAGGTTTTGGATAGTAACATGGGGACCTAAACCTAAAGAGAAGAAAGCTTCTGAAAAGAGGGAATGATGAGAGGATGGAGGGAACTCAAAGGAGTTACTGTAACACACAATTGGTACAAGATCTTGATCTTGGAGTTCTTCTGGTACTTGGTTCATACTAGTGCTTACTTTGTCTAGTGAGTATATGACAGAGAGAATACTAGACGACTAGAATTGAACTGGAGAGTTTGAGTTCAGAGGCTAGGGTTTATATAGTAAGAGTAACGACTGCGGTGGGCTAAGGGTAAGCCTTAAGGGTGTAGGATGTAACGAATTGTTGCACTTCATCGTTTCATTCTTTCCTTTTATCTAACGTTCTCTATCAGACATTCTTATCTTATCTTATCATGTCACATGATCTATCACGTGACCGTGGTAACCTTTCTTTTATATCACATTCCTTCTTACTCCTATCACATGCTCTAGACTTCGGTCCGAGTTCCGCATCTAGACTCCACACGGTATCCTCATTCTTTTAATCTCTGTGTTCTAGATTCCTTATCGCAGTCCATAATGTCATTCCATTATATCCTTACTCATCCGATTCCCACATGACATCATACCCTACGCCCTTTACTTTCCATATATGTACTTGTATCTATTTTGTATCATGGTCCGTGCGCCTAGCACCAGTGTATAAATACTGGGCCCTCTAGACGAACTCTCCCCAGTTCGTTTATTGGTGTCTACATTTGCCAATAGCTAGAAGTGCTAAGCAAGTCACTCAACGTTCTCAAGAAGGCATCTGTTGCTGGTTACTGAAACCCAGAATGGATTACGGGATCAACGTGATATCCATCAAGATCTACGCGCGTCTACACTCTATTCATCATACGTCTTACCATTCATCATCTTCTGGTTGTTAATTCAGCTAATCGTTGTATCTGCTAAAGCGATCCCACAATTCGCTTCATAGGGTATGACATCATGTGGGAATTGGATGAGTAAGGTAAGTATGTAATGATGTCATGGTATGTGATAAGGGATCTAGAATATGGAGATTAAAGATATGTGTATACTGTGTATTGTTCTAGGTGTGGAGGTCAGACCTGAAGCGAATAGTGAGATCACTTAGCAGATACAACAATTGGCTGAATGAACAACAACCAGAAAGATGATAAGACATTGGTAGTAAGATTGTATAAGAGATAAAGCATAGATGCGCATAGAGGATGAGGATATCATGTTGATCCTGTAATCTGTTCTGAGTTTCAGTAACCAGCAACAGATGCCTTGTGAGAATTGTTGAGTGACTTGCTCAGCACTCGAGCTATTTGCAAATGTAGACACCAATAAACGAACTGGGGAGAGTTCGTCTAGAGGGCCCAGTATATATAGGGTTGTGCTAGGTGCACGGACTGTAACAAAGTGACAATTTCTCTTTCTATCTTTTTCTTTGATCTTATCTTATCTAATCTTATCAAGCCACGCATTTATCTAATCTCACAACATACGCTGGACTTGTAACTTTCCTTTCTTCTTCTCTCACGCTCACAGATGCTTATAGTTACATTCATTTCTCACGAGATCCAATCTCGTTCACACATTCATTACCGTATGTCTTTTCTTTTAATCTCCGCTTTATGCTTCCATTCTTTCCCACGGTAATCACCGTGCTATGCTTCTCTTCCATTCTGCCACACCATGTGTGTGCAGCACGTATTTAATTACCATCTTCATATGCCCACATGTAGTAGTGTACAGCTTGGTCTGTGCGCATTATGCCA
>JBBPQE010000352.1:0-24602 GCA_038092335.1 Boletus vinaceobasis | reverse complement strand
CAACGCTTTCCATTTTCGGATGAAAGCAAGTGCTATCCCTGGACTTATAAGAAAATCGAGCAGCATGTAGACTGGCATCCAACAAACGGTCCCCTGCTCATTGACTGAGCTCCCATCAATCCTTGCTGTTTCCCATCATCATGCACGCCAACTCCACCACCCGCACCATCTTTTGTTTGTGGATTACTCTCCTTGCCATGGCTGCACTAGGTCAGTTTCCCTATCACAAAAAAAAAACCATCTTTTTTTACTCTCCTCCATTTAGCCGCCTCCTCTCCCGTCCCCGAGCCAGACCCAGCTCCAATAGACCCCGCCCTCGCAGCCGTCATCGCCAGCAACCTCAACCTCGCATGCGCGCACGGATGCGCTGGTGCATCTAGCGCACAGCAACTCGTCAGTTGTCCCCTTTCTACCCCAACCGTGCATGATCCTGACCGACAAATCTCTTCAGAATACAAACGCTGCGCTTGGTTCTGCAGTCAGCCCGCTCTTCGTTTTTGGAGGTCTCGTCCTCGCGAGCGGCGTTCTTACCGTTATATGATCAGCAGTCGACATTGTGACACCGATGCATTGGACATTTTATTGTAGCGATAGCTAGGGGATAGCACTCCCCATAATCAATACCCAATACCACCGTCGCATGTGACAATCAATGTATGGACGACTCGGACACGCCCTGGGCTAAGCAAATAAAAGAAATCCATTTTATTCATAGCATGCATTCATCAAGGTCGTCGCGCAAAGCGCCCAACATAAAACACCCATAGACCTATACAAGTGATTTCTTCGACGCCCTGGACGGTGACATTTTTGGACCACAGTAAATCACCGGTCGGTCAACATCGCCACAGATACCCACTCCAAAAACTCTCCGTCGCACACCACAACAGTAGCACGCTCTCGCAGACAACTATGGCGTTACTTTTGCACAATCATTAGCTTTATGTCCGACCACAAATTGAATTACCCTGATAATTGTAGACATATTTCAAAGCACAGGTCCGCACAAGTCGTCCTCCCCGGTGGCCGGCCCCCTAAACCTGTGCTACGCAGACGGATTTATATCGTCCTTGATCATAGTAATCGACATTGAAGGGATTGAATGCCGTTGAGATTAGACTCACTGGCAAGTACTGCTCTTCACCACTGACTGACATTTTAGCTGTACTAGAACACGGTATAGGTCGACTAAACAGATACCACCTAGTCGGAATGGCAACGTTCATTCCAGTAGGTTTATACCAGGTCAATCACACTCTGTTGCTCATGACAACATCTTAGGCACCATTGAACAAAGGACTCGCAGAGCCATCATGACCGACCATGGCTGTTGGCAAAACGAATACGAGTGGGAAGTCCCCTTACGTTCGAGAAAACCGAGGGAAACTGTGCTATGCATCCTGTTCGACACTGTGGCTCAGCGCCAATTCTCGAGTGTCCGTATGATCCTGTTGTGTAGCAACGATATCACTCCCGAGCATGTCGATACTTGGGTACGCAGGTTTCAATATCTTTTCAAGTTCGTTGATCATTGGTCGTGACCGCTCAGCAAATTACACCCCGGTCGTCCTCGGTGTCACTCCGTCGTCAGCCGTGTTTCTTCCATGGGCCAGGACACGCCTGCAGCGCATAACGCCGCCTCACTCCCAATCTGCAATGCGGATCAACAGTGGCCAAAGTCTGTGGGGAACTTGTACTCAGTGAAGCCGGATCTCCAAAAGGCTCTAGCAACACCATCTTTAAATTCGACCAACCGTTGACAGAAAACACGCAGAGCGTGTCCGTCTCATTCACCGGTTCGTATCGACTATAGATGATGATGACCCCCGGCGTTTTCTCCGGCCCTTCTACGACAGTCGGTCGACTCGTGCGTCTCTTTCCGGTCGTTCCCATGAGCATACACTGAATCATCTCGCTTCCCATAGACGTCTTCCACATCATTGAAAACTTGCGCTTTCCACCGACATACCGCAGTTGGCGGAAAGATACCATGTCGTCTGCGTTGGTATGTCGAGAATGGACATATGTATGCGCTCGACGTGCTGCTGATCGATTTCGCTCGGAAGATAGCTAATGGGGATATTTTTCTGAGGTAATGGGGTTGTTGCGCGCCCCGGTCTTGGTCACCAAGTACATATCTCTCGGTGGACTGCTTGAAGAAACACCCAACCTGGGATCCCTCGCCGATGTTCCTAGCCAAATTGCGGTCGCAACAGGGGGACTGGCGTCGCTCGCGGATTGCTAACGCATTCCGCCCGTCCTACGTGTCGCCGAGAATATTCGGACTTGTCTCAATCTGAGAATGGCCCTCGCGGATGCCCTTCGCGGACTGAACAAGCTGGAAGCATTCAGAAGCAAGTGTACCCTCAGCACGGTTCAATTAGTGTCCTGCATCGCTACATGGCTATCATTGAAGTGTCTCTCCGTCCAGTATCCCCCTCTCAGCAACCACGCCCACCCATTAGCTTCGCCATCCTCACCGAGATCGCGTCTGTGGATGCTCAGATCAAGAACGACGAGCTCGCATCCCCCGAGTCGCCCGGCTCGACCCTCGAACGGCCCACGTTGAACCGCATCTCGAAACTGACCATCGCGCGGCTCGGCCCTGAATGTCGTCTGCACATATGAGCGACATGTTCGCACGGAGGTGAGGAACACGCACCCGACGTCACCGTATCACGCGCATGGCACAGTTGACTGGTCCCGGAAGCCGCTTCGGAACGGTTGCTGAGCGACGTACCGCAGCCGGTCCCTCCGCGGTTCATAATATGTATGATCGACCGTGGGTCTCGGGACCGTGGTCTGATCGGAGCGGTGGACGGTGATTGGCCCGGGTTCGAGGTAAGCCCGAGGGCAGTACTAATCTTGTTGACTCACGTCTGTTTTGCCAAGTCCGATCCGACTCAGCTGTTAGCAGATCTGATCGAGGACGATCGGGGGGACACACTAATGGATGACGTCATCAACACTAACATCCAAGGTGTCGAGTTGTCAGCAAAGGAGGTTTGCCCTATAAAGCTCCTCGATGCAGAGGCCCAACACCCGACCAAAATATCGAGACCATGCATCGCTTCCTCATCCCCTTCAAACACCACGGCTTGAACATCGAGCCAGAAAAATTACTCAATACCAATGGCGCCATGCAATCCCCGACCACCCCGAGTTCCGCGAGCGAGCGGTCCGACGAAGAAGAGTCCGGGTGTGGTTTCAATCTGGACCAGAGCCCAGTAGAGATACCTGACCCCATCGACGGCAATCACATCGACAACGTTGAGCTCGCCGCCCTCATAGCTCAATACGGACACGCCTCAGCCACTGCTTGGCTCGAGAGGACGCGGTACCGCGTCTGGCGACCATCCGAGCCTGTATCGCAATCATCGTTCCTCCCCATTCAGGGGTACTTGCACGCCAAGGCTTGGGTCTTCGCTTGGGGGACCCCCCTTGTCTCTGACCCGGCGGCGCTGATGCCGACCATAACCCAGTTCATCACGTGGGTCCGATCCCATGATTTGCGTCTTGTGTACTGTTGCGTCCCCAAGGAGATCGAAGAGCTATTGGGAGACATGGGCTGGTCCACCGTCAGCTGTATCACCGAGGACATCCTCGACCCCCAACACATTCTCGAGATGACGCAAGCGGACGACGAGGGTGGGCATGGATCTATGGTCAAAGACCTGAAGAAGAATCTCAGGCGAGCGGAGAAAGCGAACGTGGAGGTCAAACGCATCTTGCGACGAGACTGGTCCGATGATCTCAGGCGAGCGATCGAGGGAGGTATCGCTGCTTGGAAGCACGCTCGCAAGGGTCTTCAGCTAGCCGCGGTGTGTACCATTTATCAATGTATACCATCACACCATACTAAGTATCGTCAGTCGTCTTTCGACCCGTGGCTTGACTTCGAGAATCGGGAGTATTGGGTTGCACTCCAACACGACAAGGCAAGTACACGGGACACTGTCAAGAATGACCAACGGCTTACCGAGTCTTGTAGGTGATCGGCGTGTTGATCCTTACTCCGGCGGGGGATTCCTACGTCATCAAGAACGCTGTTCAATTCCCCGACGCACCAAAAGGAACATCCGAACGATTGATCCACACAGTCCTTCGAGATCTTCACGAGCAACACCCCGAAGGACCCACGGATCACGAGTCAGGCGGTTGTATGGTCACGTTCAACGTCAGCGCAGCAAGCGATCTCAGACCGACTAGGAATATATCTGGATGGAAGTTCACGTGGCTCAGCCAGACATACTCCAAGGTCGCGCTAGGTGCCCACCTCCTCAATCGACACGATTTTCGGGTCAGTTGGTTTCATATATGTTGGGAGCCTTACTGACGTGTAGTTTTTCTTAGCGCAAATTCGATACATTTGCCCAGCGGATGTTTGTATGTTATCCAACCGAGGACGGGTTTGGGTTGGATGGCATAGAAAAACTGTTGAAGTTGTTACGGTGTTGAGATGCACACGTAAAACGTCATTTTCCGTCTACCAATCAGTATAATCCAGCGCGACATTGATGTGTACATTGCATGTCGTTATAATACCGTTAGTTGCTTCGCCAAAGCCGGCAGGACGATTTGTCCAGCGCTTTGCGTATCGACTTCTCCTTTCTATTGGGTGCAAGAGCGATACAAGAGGGAATGTCTTCCGGCTGCTCTGTCCAGAGATGGTGTGGGATCGGTGATGGATCAGCGTTTGAGAGCGCAGCAGAGAGCTTCTCAAGCGTAGATACATCCGGTGTCTGAAACACAAACCGAGTTATACGGTCAACTGGCCTTGGAAAAAAAACGTCCAAGATGAACGCAACGCACCTGAAGCACAACCTAGCAAATCTGTGTCAATTATACGCGGATCTCGATCCTCGAGACTCACCTTGCGCATGTTCCCGAGGTCTGCCAGATAGTCGATCGTTTCCTGTCGTTCGCGCGTCTCGTGCAAAACCTGCGAGTGAGAGGCGTCAACGCTGCGATAAGACACGGACATGTATGTGCTGCGCATACCGCAGTGGCCGCATGCGCCGCTTGGGCCATGAGCGGCCCAACGCCCCACTTCTCTTTCTTTGATAGATAGAGAATCAGTCCTTGTATAGGTCACTCAGACCGTAACGTCAGCTTGAGCGCGGACTCACGTCAAAGAGGTCCCTGCGTACGACAATCTGCATCACGAGCGCCGGCTCAATATCGGAGGTCTGCAATGGGATAGCGTTCGGCGACTCCGAACGTCCGAATCAGATCCCAGCGACTTTGCCAAGGATTGCGAGGATGGCTTACGGAAGGAGTCACTGTGGGGGTGGGAGGATCCAGCGAGGTTCGCGGCTCCATCGCGCGAATTGTACGGGAACGCCGTTTGGGCGAATCAAAGTTTGATTGTGATGAAAACTTTGCTTCAAGATGATAACCGGTACGAGCAGAGGGATATCGTGGTAGTGGAGCGGACTTGAAACGTACTTGCATGCGTGTCTGGGAACGAGCCGCCTCCAACTCCTCCAGACGTAGATCGTTCGGGTCGGAGTCCGCGAGCGCTCTGATATGCAGTGTAACCGCACAGACAGCAAGAATTGTCTTGTCACCGATCTGCATTTACACACAGATCCAAGTACCAGACACACTCAGGCCATAGCTAGTACTGTGTGTATATGCACAAGATAAGCATAGCCATAGTTACAGCGGTGTACGTAGCTGCAGTACGGTCATCCGCGTATCTCAGGTAGATTACCCACAGATAACGTTTTAAACTCCCGGTATAGCGTTATCATGCTCATCGTCGACCAGGGCATCGCGGGTGCCATGTCTATCACCGCTTTGGCCCATACCAGCACAGATCTCCTCGACTTCGACCTTAAGATCGTTAGTACAATCTGCTCTCTGGCACCTTTGGGGACATGTTGGCACGTCGTGGTGGCTCTGTACCATAGTAGTAAGACTTGTGAACTCTCAGATCCGAGTATCGACCGAGCCAGTGTTGGCGAATATGGCCTATCATTTGATGCCGACGAGTTCCCTGGCATGCGTTAGGTGTCCTATTACACCCCATCCGCCATACTATTCGTACTGGCAAACTGCTCACGCGATGCATTGTTTCAGAACACATTCCCGATGTTCTACAGCCTTGAAGGAATTACAAGAGATAAGTAAACGTGTACTCAAATGAAGGACAGAACTGTAATTCATAGGAAGTCGTGCTTGTGGCTCGATAATGCCTCAACATGAGCTGGGGTACCAGCACCAATTCTGAAAGATCATGCACATGGATCAAAGAGATAAATCATCAGTTAATCTACGAGGGTTCCCCATGCCACACATCTAGAGAAAAAAACTCACCGGGTGAGGCTGTCGAGTTGATTCTTGAGCCTGTAAGTGAAAGGAGATGGTCATGAATTTTAATCTCCTCTTTACTCTTCAGAGCGTCGACTTGAAGCCCCGAATCCGATCGGAAGTGACCTGTGGGGTTGAAAACTGGCGATTGTCTACATCCAACACACCGATAAAAACCTAGAGAAATGAGCAGTAGTTAGGAGTGGTGTGGCTATCTTTATTGAAGTGTTAGAAAGCATGTACTGATTTTCTTACACTGACCTGGGCCTCAGGCCATGACGGTATCACTGATCATACAGAAAATATAGCTCTGATGGCACACTCTCGAAAGAGATGGCCTAAGGTCATAGAAAGAAGAGTCAGTTTCACAAAAGAATAGAACAGTTATGCACTCCTGGGTTTGCAAAAGGACTATAGCAATAAGGTACGAAAGGAATCTGACGAGTTGAATCGGCAGCATGTCGCAAGTAAGTTACGATGACTCAGTCACGAGACGTCAATATTGTCATTTGATGCCGTTTAGTTAGACACAACACATACCACTTGTAGTTCTCGTAGCTCAAGCAACTTTTCTGTGACTTACCACTCGAGCCTCGCCAGAGTTCAGGTCCAGTGCTGTTGACATGATCCGGGTAGCTTCTTTTCGGTTCAATGGACCTGTACGTGATCTCAGTCATCCAAGCATTAATTACTAACGACCCTGTCGTCACTGGTTGACATATTCTTTCGCTTATTCTCGCAACCTGATGGAAATATTATGGTTAAACTTAGCGGTGACTAGTACATATGGGGGTGCCGTATTTCTAGAACGCCCTGTTTTCTAGAACGCAGTGTTTTCTAGAATGACCGGGTCTCGAAGTCAGTTTATAGCGTGGTCTTCGAGAGCTGTCCAAATATCAAGCTTCAAGGGCTGGTCAACAAAGGAAGAAGTTATGACCCGAAAGTCAATAGACGTGTAGCCGACGAACGTACACCTCGACCCCGTCATGTATGCCTGGCAATTCTTACTCCAAGTTCAGTCCACCAGCGCAGTCAGTAAGCCTTACAAAGCAGGTAACTTTGACTTGGATAGTAACCCTCTGTTTTTGTAGCTTATATATCCAAGGATGAGTACTACGCTCCTTGGCCGCCTAGACAGTACAGCATGCTACTCGAAGGCTACCACCACCAGAATTAAGAGGAACAGACGGCGAACGGGAACACTTCATCCTCACTCAATCCCGCCTTCATCGCAACGGCGCCGCACTGAGCTGAAGTGAGCTAAGAATTGAGCATGCTTCATAACTTTGACATACCAGAATCCAGATGAGTCGGTGCAGCGGAGGTAAGGTCAACGTGCACATGCTCGGAGCTGCTCACCTCGACTAAACCAGGAATCGGTTCGACCAAGTCAGAGGCACTCATCTGTATACTCGTCCTACGATACGCACACGAGACATTCTAATTGGTCTGAGGCACCACACAAGGCATTCCAAGGGCAAGCTAAGCCATTGCTTGGAGTTAGACGGGAAAATGGCATAAACCTCTCATGGGTTTGTTGCTTGCGATTTCCAACTGTGCGATCATGCGCTGTCATATTTCCGCGAACCGCTGCATGCAGGAACGTCGACGAGCTAGGGATATTATCAAAGGGCTTGGTATTCGACGGGACGAAAAATGCCGACGAGAGGAACCCGGCGATGTGCATTGCATTTCAATTGTGTTGTTTCCCCTCTAACACCATAATCTTTAGTAGCTAGTTATATCCGGACGTACTTGATTGCCGACCACCAGTTCTTTCCGGAATTCTGTGCTGGCAGGAGGCCTCGACCTGAGCTGGGAAATATTATCAATATGCTTGGTGTTCGGCGAGATGAAAATTGCCAACGAAGAGGTATAACCCGATACATTGCGCATCGATACTGTTTCCTCTCTAACTCCACGATCTTAGCAGAGCCAGCAAATGGCAAAACTCGTCAAGTAAGGAACCAGTGCGAGTGCAGTGAATGTGTCCTCGCAACGCCGCAGGACGTACCGCCGTGAACAATTCCGGGCCTATTTCAACAAGCAATCTCCATCGCCGCACTTGAGAAGGTGTGTTACCCGTGATGCGGCAACCGCCGACACCCAGTTGCACGGCCAGACAAAGCGTTTCAATCCGTGGGCGTCGGATAGGTGCTTCCTGTCCACCGGTTCCCTCCGAGGCTGGTGAATCTTGTTGCCACAGCACGCTATACTTGCTGTGATCGCAGTTCGACGTGGGCGCGGTCCGGGTGGAGCGGCCGTGGTCTGTTTACGGTCGACTTGAGATCTCTGGTCAAGATTGACCTGAAAAGGTGATCTATATATGCTTGGCGTCACGTCCGCAAGCTGCATGTTCCTTGTTGCTGTACTTACTTCCGCTCAAGCGCCGTCAGAACCTTAGTGCAGGGAATGGTGTGACTCTCGTTGACCAAAACTGACACCGAGGGAATGTATGAGGGAATTTTGAGCTCCAAGGACAGGCGCAAGCACAGTTGAGTGCCTCTACGTCGCCGTTTGTTCCTGTGGTAGTGACGATTTCATTGATCGTGGTATGATGTTGAGCTGAACCTGCTGCGGCGCCGAGACAAGGCCAAGCTTGAACCGGATCCGGCGAATCCGGCAATCTCAGCCGGCCTATCTGAAAAGACAGTCTCGCTTAAAGGCGCGGGTTCTGATTGGAGGACGGCTAGCAAAAGCAGGAAATTAGGGATCCCCGCCGGCCTTTTCATGTTTACATTAATTCTTTTTCACGCACCATGGCAGGTAGGCTCGGCTAATGGGGTTCGATTTCTTGATATCGCATCTGATCCATATCCAAGGGCCAATTAATATGGCTGTATCGCGAACAACTTTCCACCTTCATAGCTCTTCCTGCTCTTTCGTCTCCGTCTGTTCCCGCGGCTTGCCATCTAACTTGAGCGCGGAAACCGATACCCGGAATCACGGCACACCGAAACGGGGGAAAGGTATAGCGCCGCATACAGTTTCACAACTCTACGTAACCAGTGCCGACCCTTTGAACACATTGCCATCCCACTGAAATGGAAAAATAATCCGACCCGGAGGTTTATAAACCTCAGTGCTTTCCCTGTTGTGACCCCAACTTGCCTCTCCTCTAAGCCCCTTTTGTGTATACAGACAAACATCCTCTTACACACTCATCATCATGCCCGGACTCGACTTTTACAAGACTCCTGAATCGAACGGCGCTGCTGTCGCTGTCCCCGAAATCCCCGTCGAGGAATCTGCTGTTGACGCTGCAGTACCTTCTCCCGCAGCCCCCTTGAAGGCTGGGGTATACTACAACCCTCGTCTGGACCCCAAGAACTTCTTGGAGGGTCCTCTGTCGTGGGATCCTGCCACGCGTCTTCGTCAGATGCTCGCTCGCCCTGGTATCGTTGTTCGTACATATGTTTTCCTCGTGATCCGTCAAGTTTGATGATTTTGGTCGGTAGATTGCTCCTGGTATTTGCGATGGCATCAGTGCTCGTTGTGCACTTGAGGCAGGCTTCGATTGCATGTACCAAAGTGGAGCCGCCACCACGGCCTCCCGTCTCGGTCAACCAGACCTTGCTATCGCAACTTTGAACGACTTCGTCCAGAGCGCCCAGATGGTCTGCAGTTTGAGTCCCACGACTCCTGTTATCGCTGACGCTGATACTGGGTACGTAACATGAGAGATTTTATTCTTCCCGATTCTTATCGGTGTGATTTTTTCAGCTTCGGTGGGACCGCTATGGTTGCCCGCACTGTCTACCAATACGCTCGCGCTGGTGTAGCTGCCATGCACATCGAGGACCAAGTACAGACTAAGCGTTGCGGTCATTTGATGGGAAAGCAAGTCGTTTCTCGGGATGAATTTATTACCCGTATTCGTGCTGCGGTGATCGCTCGTGATTCTATTCCTGGCAATTCCAACTTCGTGAGTAATGTGCATCGACCTGTCAATCAATGTCGTGCTAATTCCTGTATAGGTTATCATTGGGCGCACAGATTCCGCTCAGGTTCTTGGCATGGAGGAGGCTGTTACACGTCTGAAGCTCGCGGCTGATGCCGGCGCTGACGTTTGCTTCATCGAGGGTGTCAAGACTGCTGAGCTCCTCACTTCAACGGTGGCCGCTTTGGCCCCAAAACCTGTTCTCGTCAATGTCATCTCTGGTGGTCTTACACCATCATTCACCTGCAAAGAGGCCGAGGCACTCGGCGCAAAAATTATCAGTGAGTTAACTGGACGGACGGGTGGTAGATTTGGCCTTAAATATATTTCAGTCTTTTCCCTTGTCTCCTGCGTCGCTGCAGTCCACGGTATCCGTGCAGCTATGCAATCGCTCAAGAAGACCGGTACCGATTTCAGTTCCGCGCAAGGAATGGACCCGAAAGCATTTTTCGAAGTCATGGGTAAGTTTCTGCGCAACAATCTGAAGACTAATATTTACAACATTATTTTAGGTCTGTCTGATGTGACTAGCCTCGATGCGCGTGCAGGCGGAAGTGCTTTCGATGTCGTTTAAGTTCGACCATCGTTGACGTATCTTGTTTTTTTCTTCTACTATGGTTCCTTTCGCTTTCCCTCCTTGGAATCTAATCATGCTGTGTAACAGATAGTCATCAGCATCTTGGTAGCTATGGTCACCCTCCTTTAGATTTTCTCTTTCCTCTATAATCTCTATACCTACAATGAATAAAAGCTGGCACTGGAATCATTCTGTACGTTGAGTAGTCATGTATGGAATGTATAGTGCTTGCCACTTCGGGCATTGTGATCTGTTCAAAATTGATAGAATCTTGAAGCTTGACATGTGACGGGTGGCGGTCCGATAGCGTTTATGCTAGTCGCGGCTGGGTTCGAATTTCGGTATGCCGGAGCTTTCTTCGCGGTGTCCGAGCACACGCATGTCCACATCTTGTTCTCAGGACGGGATATGCGGGACGGGGCATCCGCTTGCCAACTGTGGTCACTCGTTCACTGCAATTAACTCAGTCCTCAACCTGTAACCACTTCCTGCAATGGCCCACGGAAAGCCGCTCACAGGCCAGGAAGTCGCCTTGCACAACAGCCGCGAAAGTTGCTGGATCATTGTCCATGGTATGTCTAACTGCAATGTTAAGTTTGACTATAGACACGTCAGTCAAGTTCGCGGCAGTGGCTGAATATTTCGTTTTCGTGTAGGAAATGTGTACGACGTGACTGACTTTTTGGATGGTGAGTGCTATCGGGTCGCTGTATGCGCTTACTCGCTTACCTTGTCCCAGACCACCCCGGTATGTTCGAATCCATGGGTTTCCCCCGATCCAATTACCAAGCCGAACAGGTGGGAGCAGAATTATCCTGAAGTACGCAGGAAAAGATGCGACGTACGTTCTACAGTGCACCGGGCACCTGGTGGAGCGTTGATCACATTAACAGAAAAGAATACGAGCCCATTCATCCACCGGACGCTATCACAACCAACCTGAAACCGGAGAAACAGTCAGTAGAGACAATACCTGTTCCACATTCGCGTCCGCTCATACATAATAGCCTTGGGCCCGTCAACCTTGCAACCGTGGAGAAGGTCGAGGAAGTGATCACTGACGGGGAGCGTGCGAGGCAAGCCCGCATCGCAGCTCGTCCACTCCTCTCCGAGATTCTTAGCCTTCATGACTTCGAGGTTTGTAATCTTCGAATAGATGGTTTCGTTCCTCACTCTTCCAAGGCTATTGCTAGGATGGTCATGCCAGAGAAAGCGTGGGCGTATTATTCTTCTGCCGCCGATGATGAAATTACCAACCGCGAAAACCACTCTGCTTTTCACCGGTCAGCTAGCATGTATGGTCAGTGTGAGGTTTTTCTGACACCTCATATAGTCTGTGGTTCCGTCCTCGCATTCTCCGGGACGTCACCAAGGTTGACTGGTCGACGACGATTTTGGGACATAAGACGAGCATGCCTCTGTACATTGTACGAATGACCTTCGGTCGAAGCTCAGTCGTTGACTTCTCACACCTAGACTGCCACTGCCCTTGGAAAGCTCGGTCACCCCGATGGTGAACTTAACCTAACCCGAGCTGCCGCGAAACATGGGGTCATACAGATGGTAAGATCACGTGTTGGTAAAATCTCCCTCGTCTCTCAATTGAGTGCGCAGATCCCCACCCTTGCATCATGTTCATTCGATGAGATCGTAGATGCTGCCGCTCCTGGTCAAGTCCAGTTCTTCCAGTTATACGTGAACAAGGACCGCGAAATCACTAAGCGAATCGTCCAGCATGCTGAGAAGCGGGGGATCAAGGGTTTGTTCATTACTGTCGATGCACCACAGCTTGGTCGCCGCGAGAAGGACATGAGGCAGAAGTTTGACGCCGAGGATCCCTCAGAAGTGAAACAAGCTGGGCAAGGCGGTGTCGATCGCTCGCAGGGCGCTGCAAGAGCCATAAGCGTAAGCGTTTGCATACTTCTGAGGGAACCATGTGATTCACATCGTGTGCGTAAAGTCGTTCATTGACCCAGGCTTGAATTGGTCGGACATGAAATTTTTTAAGAGCATAACCAACAGTAAGATCCGAGAACCTTGTTCGGCGTGGACGATATTGATCTTTTGTGGTTTAGTGCCGTTGATCCTGAAGGGTGTGCAGTGCTGGGAAGATGCACTTGAGGCTTACGATTTAGGGTTGGCTGGAGTTGTTCTTTCCAATCACGGTGGTCGTCAATTGGACTTTGCCCGTTCCGGAATCGAAGTCCTTGTCGAAGTTGTGGATAAACTAAAGGAAAAGCGCGGGCTGAACTTTCCCAACGAGAAATTCCAATTGTTCATCGATGGAGGTGTCCGTCGCGCAACTGACGTTATCAAGGCTGTGGCTCTTGGGGCCACAGCAGGTATGATGGCAGTTTCAATCGCATATGTCTCGCTTACAAGATAACAGTTGGTGTGGGTCGCCCGTTTCTCTATGCGTTCTCGTCATACGGACAAGAGGGAGTGGAACAAGCCTTGCAAGTCTTACATGTATGGTCTACACAGGTTTCCTCGTTTGCGTCACTCACTGGTCCGCTAGGACGAATTTGAGATGAACATGCGACTACTGGGTGCCCGTAATCTCAAAGAAATCGTACCCGAGATGGTCGACACGTCGAATATTCACCTGCACGTTGTTCCCGTTCCGAACGATACCCTGTTTGATACCAATTGTGCGTGTTGGTCTCCCCTCCCTCATAGATCATTTTTGACCAACTTCTTTATTCTACAGATGAACGCCTTCAAGGTGCACGGATCAAGGAGATAAGGGGCAAACTTTAGTTGTCCCCGTACGCTTGAAGCCTGTTGATCAATATGTTACCCTAGATCTACCACACCGACTTGCATACTGTCATGCCAGTGTCCTTTTTGAGCTTCCTTGTTCAGATGGGACTAAACGTGTAGAGGTGCTTGATCCTGGGTACCATAACCCAAACCTTTCCCAGATGGGGATGAGATTTCGCAGCCTAGCTTCCAATTCACCGGTTCATCCGTTGATGTGTGAACAGGGTTCGATCAGAAATGCGACTTTTTACCTCAATACAAAAGGATCCCCTGATGAGGATAGATCAAAAACCTGACACCGTTAGCCTCGTGTCTGTGAAGTTCTTGAAGTCGAGGAAAGTTTGAAGGTTGTAACAGGGTAACCGTAGGTTTGGCAAAATGTGGGTGTGAACGCGAACGTCCCCTAATGTTCCCGAGCCTTGTCATAATCGGTACCGCTCATCACCTCAATGATACAGCAATGGGTACACATGGGAGAGTGCCATATGTGACATCTCTTGTACGGCAGCCCATACTCCCTACTCTCATCGGCCCTACATGATCAGCAAAAGAGGATAGATTGGCTGTGAAGCCATGAGGATGGCAATGTAAAGACCTCTTTCCGGCCACCAGGAAGCTTGCGTCAAATTGGCGGCCGGTGGTCTCGGGGACAAAAACCTATTTATACAGGACTCCAATGGGGGGACTGAACGGTGTTATGATATATGATCGTTTATTGAAGCTAGATCCAGTAGCGAGTGTCTGTCAGTCAACGTACTTAGCGAAGTTCTACGTCCGAGGAAATGTAGCTTTTGCGTAAATCATTACGCTCTGATGGGTTCGATGGAGCTGGACCTCATGGACGATTAGTCGTGCGTCATTTAGGGAACACGGACGCAGAAACATTTTTTCTGTCTGTCACAAAAGCTCTTCATGTACATTGAAGTAACTGACGTGTTCATCAGTTCACCGGAACAATCGAACAATATATGCCTTACCGTAACACCTTGCCGGTACCCCGACAGCTCCCAGCACCTCCCTCGCCCCATTTCACGATCCAACGACCAACGACCTCACCCTTGTCGTCCAGCGTCTCTGCAACAGTCTCTTCCTCTCCTGGAGCACCAGCTTTTCCCGCTGTAATGACGTCCTCGTCGGGGGGAGGTAGTTGTATCGCCAGAGGAAGTTCCCATTTCGCGAATGGACGGCTCGTCTCCACCAGGAAATCAGAATCATAGACCCGAGTGGTAAGCTTCTTCAGTGTCAGCGTGAGGGTCGTCATTTCGAGCCCTTCGACACCTCCATCCTCAGCCGGGGTGAGGCGACGGAGGTCAACGACGTATGGTGCACCACACCAGCTTACGAGCGCCGTAGAGATGCTGCTGGTCGATACGGCAGTGGCCGTCAAAAAGATGCGCGCTGACACAGGAAGAGATGATTCGAGGATGAAAAGGAACGGCGCCATGGTGAACGTGAGGCCGAGCGACGCGAGCGAGAATAGTTTGAGACGGCGAAATGTCTGTGTCAAAGGCCCATGGTATGAGACGGGTCGGCTGTCCTCTGGAGGATTTGATGTGCTGGCCTGTGCGTTGGCGCTCTGTGATGTTCTGGTTGATTGGGTCAATTGTCGGTGAGAGGATGACCGACCCGCGAAGCGTACGACGGTGTCGGGGGCGGTCAAAGGCCGTCGTGACGCGAAGCCATAGCGCATCCAGCGAGCGTAATGTCTACATGGGCTGTCGACGGTACCGAGCGCGAACTTGCCCAGTATCGTTCTTCGACATAGGCTTTGGCCAAGTGTCAGTGTCGTATGGGCAGGCGACATCATCGAAGGCTGCAACGCCGAGAGGTGGTTTAATGGGCTCAGAGCCTCAGACTCGAACCGGCCTAAATTTTGTTACATATACGGCCGCCGCATCTGCCACATCATTGGCGGACACCGTCTTGCCGACTCATGGATGTACCTGTCTACTACTCAAAAGCCGAGTTCATCGAAACGGTACGAGCGAATCCCCATTTACCAAGAGAGACCGTCTGGACGGATTGAAAGGATACAGGCAATAAGGTTTCTCGACGGGCCACTATCGCAGGACCACAAAACATTATCCTCGGTGGCAAGACGATCATATCAAGCGGTGCAATTATCCGAGGGGACCTCAGAAGAACTGGGCCAGGGCATGCAGTGGTCATATCCTTGGGAAGATACTGTCTGGTTGGGGACGGCTGTATCATGAGGTTTGTTGACATCCTATCCCATCGGATAGTACACCCCGCATACGATATAATTTCCCCTCCAACAGGCCACCGTATAAAACGTACCGCGGAAACTTCAATTATTATCCAATGAAGGTCGGAGACCACGTTCATATTGGCGCCAACTCCGTCATCGAAGCAGCAACTATTGGCAACCACGTCGTCATTGGAAAGAATTGTATCATCGTAAGCTTGCAGGTTTGCTGGCCGCCTGATCCACCCTCAAAGCTACCACCACTCAGGGAAAGTTCACCATAATCAAAGATTGCGCTCAGGTTGCAGACAACACCGTCATCCCACCCAACACTGTAATACCTGCATTGGCATCGTTCGCGGGATCGCCAGGTTCGTGTCCACTTCCGACGTATGTTCGACTGTTGCGGCTGAGGAAGCATTTACAGGTCGTTTTGTCCAGGACCTTCCAGAATCCACACAGGAGATGGTGGAAGCGCAAACCAAGCAATACTACACCCGGTTTCAGCCCTTGGACCGATGAACGATTGTCTGGGTATTTCTCGTTCCTGCTGCTCTCACTGTAAACCCGTATATTATTGTTTTCTTTAATTGATCATCCGTTTATACCCCCAACGTTTTAGCGACTCTTGGCGAAAGGTACACCGATTTCGCCTGCAGCTTCACGCAGTACGACCATGTGTTCGCCCGCTCGTGGGGGATGATCCGATCCTTGTTCAGCACCAACCCCCCCGGCTCGACTACCGAGCTAGCTCATCTAGTGGGGGTCGATCATAGGGATCTCGGCTACCTGTCACCCTGTGCCCCGCTCGCGGTGCGGCCCGCAGCCTGCTTTGTTATGTAACTGCATTGACAATATGCATCATATCTTTTGTTTGTCTCATTCCCGATGGGCCCCGGTTTACACCTACAGAACCGAGATTGTCTGCCAACATGATACGCCGATCCGCAAAGACGGTATGTAATCGCCTGACTCTTATCGTCGTGATGCACAGGTCACCTGCCAGGTGATTTAACGGAGGACGGTTAGTAAAGCTTGAAATTTGGGGTCGTCCCTGGACTAGCGCCGAGTAACGTTACAGGCGCCCCACCGTGCTTTTCTGCAATGCTGATCAATGATTACTTCAAGACTCAGACTCCAACGTGCCACTACATGCGCCTTGCACGGCTGATGACCGGCCCCCACCAGGTGAGGTCATGTAATATGGAGTAAATCATGTGTCCTTCCCGAGAGCGACGATTTTCATCTACATACTGCCTATTCCGGAAACGCACGTCCCGACCTGATAACGAAGGCGAACGACCCAAACATGTGATGGACCTGATGAATATGGATCAAGGACTGGACGCCACCGTGTCAGAGCAACGGCATTGAGATAGCCCACAGGGTCAACGAACACCGACAGCCGCATCTCAACTCGACTCACTGCCACTGGCGCGTAGAATTTGACACAGTTTTCATCGATTCGCACCGCTGGCAAATTGGCGCGACCTACTCTTCGCGCTCGCTTCTCGCACGGTGTAGTGTTCCCCTACCAGGGACGTATTGACAAAGCGGCGCGACGCGGCTATCCAGGCAGACGGTAAGCTCCGCTCTGTATGGACGTCCCGCGAGAGGGCATCAGCCGGTGGACCCATCGTACTCATCTTCCAACCCAGATAGCTAGAAGGAGCCCGTCAGAAAGGTCGGGCGATCACTCGTTACAACACAAACGGCATGATGCTACAGTATATCTGGTCACCGCATAGCATTCCAGATAGCACAGAGATTATAGCAGGGGAACTGAACGTTGAGTTTCGATGCTGTGTAAACTTGGGGCGCGAAGCCTCGGTGATGGAAGCTCGAATCGGTTGCCGTTTGAAGTTGGGTGCCTTTGCAGCTAAGAATATGGGAGAGGTCGGACGGGATTTGGGATGCCTAGCTATGACCATAGATTCTTGAGCGTAATACATGGTTCGAATTTGTGTATATACTATGTTATCGATAATGTACTCCAACGTCAATATAAAGCATAAGGTAGCATATATATGTCTATACGATTAACGTCCTGCGCGCCCTGTTGCACTACCTGGAACTGTGATCTCAACTCTTTCTGGTCGGGCAGACATAACCCCGAAGCCATTCAGACAGAAACAAAGTTTCTTTGGTGCCAAAGATTTCGACTGAGCGAATAGTTCTTGCAATGACATCATACACGTTGAGAAGTCAGGTTCATGCCGTACCTTCAATACGTCCCTCAAGGTCGTCTGAGCCTGCAGGTCAAAATGATCACGATGTCGAACCTGGGGGCACAGACAAACACTTACAAGTTGCTCAGAGGTCCGGTCGAGATAAGCGACCAACCGGTGAACGTTGTCAAGCGTTGTTTCCAGTCCGGTTACAAACGCCTGCATCCCATCCTCGGCGGAGGCGGCAGGATGGTGAGGATCGCTTTTCCACCACCTGATGTTTGACCTTCCCTCGATTCTTCTAGCGGTGTAATGATCCAAAGCCAACGGCGACAGCTGTTGATGGATGGCATGGAGTTGTTGCAACAGTTTTCTAGCACGTGGGCGTGCAGCAGAGTATTCCAAGAGCAGATTTGAGGTAGTACGCCAATATATGGCGTGTAAATGTGCGCCCTGATGCCTTCCACGTGTCGGGGAACCATGTAAAATCGTAGGTTCGGAGATGAGGTCACCCAGCTCTTCTAGAGCTAGAGCCAACTATAGCGAACGTTAACAAAATGTGGGTCGTCCAATCTGTGGAACGGACATACACTCCTGCCAATGAAACTGCCAGAGCTGAAGTCGAGGAGAGAAGGATCGAGAAGTTCTGTCAGATTTGCCAATGCGTCAACTTGGACGACCCTTGGAACACTGGAGTTGTGGCATCATTCGTGTGGGCTAGCATGACTTGACCAAACACTTACGTTGTCCGATGTGCCTCGAAGAAAGCACGAAGGGGTAAACCGAGGTTGATGCTTAAAGATGACAGAGCCTTCGCATGTTGAGTTTGCTCCGAAAGAAACTGTAAAATAGCGACATGCTGATCTTTGGGTTCACATAGTGCAGGATTTGTGTGACAACGTAGAGCTCTCGTGGGGGATGGAAGGGGAAATCGTAGCATCGATACCGGGAGATGTGGTTGCCGAGGTAGTTCGGATGCATACGAGGACTGGAGAATGTCGTTCAGCTCCCTCATTAAGTCCCAATAGATGAGTAATTACCCATTCAAGGAGTCCCCAGACCAATAAACAGAACGTGATAATCCCTGCGAGAGATTTTGCAAGATCGCAAGCCGAATAGATCAGACTTTCCAAGATGAGGCTGAGCCGGTAAATGTGAGTGCTGCATCCGAACAGTTCTTGTTTGGTGGCTTCGCGCGTCCAACAGTAGGGAAGAGGCCGAGATTGACGTCGTGTGGGTGGACTTAGCGTAGGAATCCTGTGCTGAAGGATAGTAACATCAAGAGCCTGTTTGATAGCTGTAGAGCAGTGGGAAATGTCGGTGGGTGGCGTAGACGATGTAGGGCTGCCTTCTGGTGAGGTTGGAGGCGTCGCGAGTGGTCCGCGGTGAGGCGTTAGTCGGATAGGAGTTCGTGAAATCATGCCAGTGATTCAATATTAGGGAGCTTGGTCCAGGAGGATCAGCACGAAAGCTAGTGTAAAACCTTGGGACTGAGCCAGCCAGTCCTTTTGTGAGGATCGTCCTTGTCACAGCGCGCTGGCGGTGACCTGAATGCGTATTTATGATTCCCCGTCGACCTCCCCTGCCCAGATATACTGGACAAAAAGGAAGTCCGGGAGGGTCGAGTTGCGCTTGCGCTGCCTGCGCATGCCAAAACAGCACGAAGTACGAGAACCTGGAGACGCGAAGTATCTTGGCTGTAATGCTTATTGTGAAACCATGGAGATGAGCGACGACGAACTCTGGTACAGTCACATCATGAGTTTGGGCAAGACAATAACGCGCAATTTTCATTACGGCATCCCATATAAACCGAATAAACCCCTGAACGCATTCCCCTGCTGCAAACCATTTCATACAACACAAACACCAAAATATTAACAAGACTAAACCACACAATAAATTACAAAGCCTGAGCCGGGACCAGAATACAGGCAGAAAGAAAATTTCAAGCTACCAATCCAACATGCCTAAGCAGTGGCAACGGATAAAGAGTAGCCGTTGGTCAAGAGCTCAGCGGAGCCAGTGGGAGGCGCAGCGTCGGAATCGATTGCCAGGAGGTAGAAGGAAATCTGGGCACCCTTATTTTCAATGAGCCAGGGTAATTACATGTCAGATGTACTGCTCATGGATATTACTGGGGCTGTCTACTGGGGCTGTCGTCAGGGCTGCTGAGTCGGCGTACATGGTCGTCACATGTAAGTGATTTCTGTGCGCCAGCTCCACCGTCTGATCCGGGAGCGAACTCGATACCCTTTCTGGAGGTGAATATGCGGATGAGTCCCATGGATCCAAGGCCTCAAAGACAAAGTAGCCAGCCGATCGTCGTTTGTGGGCATAAATGATAACTCCCGACAACACCCAGAAAAATATCCGGTTGAAGGCGAGCTGTAAGCTTCAGTCTGAAGAACGGAGAAGTTGTTCATTACATCTCAGGAATCCGCTGTCAAAATACACGTTTGCAACCGAGTGAAAAAGCGACGGGGCGTTGAGGAGAGACAACTGCCGGCACGACTTGCGTTTGTGTAGTTGCCAATATGTTACTGTCGTATTTGTGTATAACGTATCTTCGAATATTATATATAAATATAATCCCTAGAAGACAACAATGAACAACGCTCTATTAGTGAAGCCGGGTGACCTTACTGTGATAACTGGCTAACTGCAATTCTTCGGCTGCCTCTCACGAATTCGAAGCGCGAACACGGATTTACTCTTCTTAATTACCGTTCGTTTGTTAGAGGGCTCAACAGCTTCAGAGTCGGAGGCGGGGTGCCCTTGAGGCGGAGACGTAGTGAGGAAGTTCGTGATGACAGCCCAGAGGCTGTTGCTGTTCATGTGAGCTTCATCCTGTAGGACCGACTGATCAGCGATGCGAGCCAGTCTGCGGGATTCGTCTGTATCGCGTCTGGAGACAATGCTGCTAGGCGGCGGTCGCTCGTCCGCCCAAGCCCACCCCCAGATCCCGGTCGGCGATTCCAGCCCGTCTCTGAACGTCTGAGATGTCTCCTTTTGCTTTCCTGATGCCCGCACATTCTGCAATTCCTGCAAGTGGGATAAGTTTCTGGTAATGTCTTTTCTGGCGCGGTCTATGTTTCGGTTCCGCTCCTTCTCTATCGTCAGTGACTCTTTTGCGTATTTTTGGTCGAAAAGAGCTTTCCCTTCAAGGTAACGACGCACGGCTCTCTCCGAGAGAACCCCGATGACTGCTGGTGGTACATGCAAACCATCCAGCTTGGCGGCGGGCTCCAGAGGTCTAATTATGCCCTGAGTAGATACCCTCTCGCGGATCATGCCTTCCTTCCACGATGGAAGGCCCTGCCGAAATTTAGAATGCAAATACAAGACGTCAGCCTCAAGCCATGGCACCGCGCAAATATAAGCTACGACTTTTGGGATAACACATACCTCTTTATTGTAGTAAACGCTCGCTTCTCCAGCATAGCGTACCTCAGTCGTTTCTATCATTGACACGCGCCGTCGCAATTTGCTGGGTCTTCCCACGTTTTGGCCGTCCTGGGGGCGCAACAAGCTACTTTCGCCTCGTCCGGGTGACCCTTCTGAGGCGGACCTTGACATCGATCGTGCTGATTTATTCTGGAAGGAGAATAATATTGGCCAAGAGAATGATGGATGTAGATTGGACGAGTCTGGTGTAGGTGCCGGTGTGTCGGGAGCGCTGTGCGAACTACCCTGAGTGCCCGGCAACTGGCTTACGGGGTCACTGGTGAACGGGCGGGAAACTTGCTGGATAGGTGCACCATTAGGGAGGTCCTCGTTCACTGGACTGCTGAGCAGGCGATGTGGAGCAATCACTTCTGAGGAACTCGGCGTAAGCTTCGTTGGGTCTAACATTCCTGTAACATGCTTCGTGAAAGTCGCGATAGCACGATAACAGTATTTTCCTGGGGTCGTAAAAGGGAAGAGGACCGGCAGAACATGCGCGGTATCTATGAGGAGATTAGTCCATGTCAGCCTCTATCCATCTGCTGAATGCACACCATCATAGACCTGGAGATGAACCTGCGTGGGTCCATAGCGACCTTCTATACCCATCAATGGTGGATACAGTGAACGGGCTTCATCTTTCAGGGGAAACCTAGGAGGATCAGCCGCTTTATGCGCTCTTGATTTAAAAAAAAATGAAGACCCAGTCATTATCCCCTGCCTCTGACAGCAATAATTAACTCACAAATAGACAATCTCGTCCCTGAGTACCTCCTTGTCACTCGCAACGATAAATAAAGGAGGCAACCCGCCCAAATATGAAAGGACGGGGCTGACAAGAGGATGCCCGAGAAGGCTATTCTGAGTGTAGAGATGGATTTGTGAGTCTATCTCCAGCCTTTCCCCTAACTTAGTTTCGAGAGAGATAGTTTGATTCTCTTTTTCATCAACAGGGGGTAGTGGGGCGGTAGTCCCAACATCTATAGGCATATCACCTGACACAGATTTCTCATCGTCACCACTGATGATAAGCTTTGAGCCATGCAATGCATCTTGCGTAAATTCCAGAGAAGCTGCTTCGCCGGCTTTGTTCCCACTGACAGTAACACGGACAATTTGTCGAAATTTTCGCCGAAGCCCTGTACGAATTTTGTGTGTCATCTCCTCTGACGGCGGAGGCCATAAAGCGCTAGGCTTGTGGAGAGACAACCCGTACAAAGGAAGAATATCCTGACGAACCGCGTGAGTTTACACGATAGTATGATAACAAGATCCAAAGTCACCGTCGCAGTGTTGGTGTGAATGCTCGGAAATGAATGTGTCAGATCACACCACGGTGAGATCAGGACACCACCAGCGGGCAATGGCTGACCAGTGTCACGCAACACTTGAAGTAAAGCAAGAGTAAGTCCACCCCCCGCAGAATCCCCCGCGACCACGATATGGGACGGTTTCATGGGTTGATGAGTTGCATCAGGAGGAGGCTTGATCAAATACATATCTATGGAATTCTCCGAGGTAAGCCCTTGCAGACAAATCGATGAGCACACCTACAGGCTGCAACCAGATCCTGAAGTGCACAAGGAAACGGATACTGCGGAGCGAGACGATAGTTGACCGCTAAATTGTTTCAGCTATTATCATAGTAAATTAATATTAATTCCATGGAACACCTACCGAACACTCGACCTTTGATCTTTCTTGCGAGTCGCTGAAGGCAGTATCTGAGCAGTGAATTGTATTTAGCGTCAAGTAGAGCAAAGTACGAAACAGGCTACCTCTCCTGATCAAGACTTCCGAAGTAATAGCCCCCTCCGTGAGCGTATAATATACAGCGCAAGTCATCCACGTCCCCGTCGTAGATGTTGCTGGGCTCCGAGATTGAGGAAGGCAGAGCATTGGCCGCATCCTGTGAGGGATCCCTGCTGTCTGCTCTCTTTTTCTGGAATGCCTTCTGACGTTTCTTGGCTTCTTCCCAGTCCTTCCTGGCTGTCACCCATTCTCCAGCGACTCTGCAGGATCATAAATTCCAGCTCAAATATATCGAGTCTGACTTACCCAGCGATACCACGCACTTGCCACCATTTGGTACCGCCCACTAGAAGAGACACATGCTCCTCACCCCCAAGAGCCTGGATGAGCAATGTAGCCGCCTCGTTACAACACGATATCGGCACAGTAATTCGAACGACATGGACCCATGGAGGAGATGGGGTCCGGGTATTAGAAAACGCTTGGAGCTCTTCAACCGAATGGCTATATTCCGCCGGATGTAGATCATGCAAGAAGTTGCAAAGGTTAGTCACTCACTGGGTCGAAACGTCGAAGAATCTCTGTGCGTGCTGCATTAAGAACACTCTGAAGATGGACACATGCCGAGACGTGCCTTGGCTATATTAAACGCCTCATCATAGAGAAGTTCGTCTTGTCGAAGTTGAGTGAATGGGAGATCATCTCCCGCCTTTTCTTTCTTCACGCGATCGAAATAATGTTTGAGGAGAGTGTCTAAAGCGATTGGACCGAGCTTCAGGCCGGCTGTGCGAGCGAGAGAATTGGGCATCTGAAGAAAGCGTATCTGGGTAGCAATGCCAGGATACTGGCTGCGACGACCTACAATCAGAGTTCGCTCGAAAGTTCAAGACCCAAGTGGAAACGCGATACTGTCAAGTTAAGGACAAGTAGTGTAGCTCAGACTGCACCGCCCAATGTCCGTGCAGTTAATCAGGCTATACGCATGTCAGCAGCGACGCGGCTGAGTTCCTTTGGGCAGAGCAACACTGTATTACCTATTTCCTCGCACGTGACCATTAGTGCTACGCGCCCAATCGAAAAACAGCATCAGGGAAAAATCAAGCGAGCTATAAGACTTTATAAACAGAAAATAATTGCAATAATCGGTAGAATTCCTCAGAATCAGCCAGTGTAAATGGTCAAGCCTTGTATACCATTATACAGTGGCTCAAATAAGTGTCCCAATGTTTGGCTGTTTTGGAAAGAATTGATATTTGTAAGAGATCCAGAAGGAGTTAGCTCTAACCCTTGCAGGGTCATCAATAGCCCTAACCCTTGCCCTGAATATGAGTGCTTAGTCATGTGATCTAGTTGCCATGGCACTCAGATATAATCATATTAAAATGACAAATCATTGGGACACTTATTTGAGCAGCATTTCTATTTCAGAGTTTT
>JBBPQE010000351.1:0-24690 GCA_038092335.1 Boletus vinaceobasis | reverse complement strand
GGTAGCTTACTAAGCATACCCTACTTAGGATTTCGTACTGTACCAGGATACTTTAGTGACTACTAAAGTATTCCACAGGTAACTAGCTTATTGCTAATATTATAGTGACTACTAAAGTATTCCACAGTTGGGCGTGTCATTTCACCTTCCAGTCACAAGGGTGGAACTCGCTATATGCAACAACTCCTACAGGACTCCTTGGCCATCTGTCGTGAATATAGAAAGCCAGATCTATTTCTGACCATGACTGCCAATGGAAGCTGGTCAGAAATCACTCAGAATCTTCTTCCAGGTTTGTACATGCATTTAATATATTATATTATCTGGGTATATTCACTGACCACATGTAACAATAGGTCAAACTACTATTGACAGGCCTGATCTGGTTACTAGAGTGTTCCATGCCAAACAGCAAGCTCTTTTGAAGAAAATCCGGGATGGCTACTTTGGAAATGTTGCTGGATTTGTCTACACCATTGAATATCAAAAAAGAGGTCTACTCCCTATGCATCTTCTGATCTTCTTGGAGGAACAAGACAAGATTAGGACTGTGGAGCAGATTGATGGTGTTATTTCAGCACAGATTCCTGATCCCAACCTTCATCCACAACTTCACTCTGCTATCACCAAGTATATGCTCCATGGTCCCTGCTCTCCTCAGAGGTGTATTGAGAACAATGTCTGCAAGAAGTGTTTTCCCAAGACTTATGTATACTCCACACACCATTATTAAGGAGGATGGCTATTCTGATTATGCTCACCCTGACAATGGCAGAACTGTTCAGAAGAATCAGAATGCCTTTAATAACACAAATGTGGTCCCTCATCCCAGAGAGCTTTTGGTGCAATTTGACTGTTGTAATGAAGTGACAATTTTCATTTTCATTATCTTATCTCATCTTATCTTATCAAGCCACGTGATTATCTTATCGCACAACATAACAGTGGACTTGTAACTTTCTTTCTTTTCTCCTCGTGCTCACGGACGCTTATAGTTATATTCATGTTCTCACGAGATCTCATCTCATTCCCACACTCATTACTGTATGATTCCCTTTTCATTTCCACTCTATGCTTCCATTCTTTCTCACAGTAATCACCGTCCTATGCTTCTCTTCCATTCTGCCACACCATGTGTGTGCAGCATGTATTTAATCTCTGTTCCCCTATGTACTTATGTAGTCATGTACTTCCACGCACAGCTTGGTCTGTGTGCATATGCCAATACTATATAAACCCTGTGGACAATGGCTGGCATCCCCAGTCTAGTTCACTTGGTTCTTACCTGCAAAGACCTTGTGATATCTCCTCTCCTCTACTCCTCTCTACTAGGATCTTGTGTTGTGACCTAAGGATCTAGCGTTGATCTTTGTGGTTATTTCACTTGAACTAAACTTATCATCCTTACCTCACAAACGTGACTTCTCCAGCTACTCTTACCCACTCCAATATTTGGCCTAACATGACTGTTCACTATCTTCATCAAAACATGCGCCTTGGCCAAGACCCTGAATCTGATGAATGGGCACAACAGCTTCTTCATATTGGTGTAACTGATGGGGATATCATACTTCCTGAACACATGCATTGTGGAAATGACATGCCTTCCCTCATCAATGCCATCTACTCCCAACTTCTTACCCAAAACCAGCAACTTCCTGATCAATACTTTCTGGATCGTACAATTCTCAATCCCAGGAATGTCCAGGTCCATGAAATCAATACCACCATTCTCAACTCTATTGCACCTCAAGAGAAGTTCATCTATCTTAGTGCAGATTCAGTCACTGAGCAGGAATATAACTATATCCAGCCAGAGGTTCTTCATACTTTTAATCCCTCTGGATTCCCCCTTCATCAACTGGAGCTGAAGATTGGTGCACCACTCATGCTGTTGCGCAACCTGGATCCCATTCATGGTCTCTACAATGGAACTCGGTTGAGGCTACTCAGATCCACTCACAGAATCTTGGAGTGTCAAGTGTTAAGTGGAGATGGGGGTAACAATGCCAACAATGTGGTCTTGATTCCTAGGATGGCCCTTGACTCTGGTTTGGAAGATTCCCCAGTTCCATTTCGTCGCTTTCAATTCCCTGTCCATTTGGCATATGCTATGACTATCAATAAGGCTCAAGGTCAAACAGTCAAGCATGTTGGTTTGAACTTGAGCAGTCCTGTTTTCTCTCATGGACAACTATATGTGGCCCTTTCACGTTGCACCCATCCCAGAAACATCAAAGTTCTCTTTCCTGATAATCAAAGAAATACCAAGACCACAAATGTAGTTTGGAATGAAGTATTTAGAACCTTGGAACTTTAACCTGTATTGTAATTGTATCACATGTAAAGTAGCATAAAGTTCTGAAGCTTATCACACAAAATCACCCCCACATTTGGGCCAAAGGCCCAAATGTGACTTAAAACTAGGATAAGCATCTTCACCCCATCATTTGGGCCAAAGGCCCAAATGTAAATGTAAGTCATAAAGATCTTCACACAATTACATAGAATATAGCTCTTCACATGAAACTGGGATAAAGACCTTCAACCTCCCTTTTGGGCCAAAGGCCCAAATGCAAGTCAACAACTCATCCATCTGACTGGGGATGATATGCACTAGACATCCATTGTTCAATTCCCATCAGCTGCTGCAGGTGAGTCCAAAAAGTGCTGATAAACAGTACATCACAATCACTGACAATTGATTTTGGTAGGCCATGAAGCTTGTAGATTTCTGAAAAGACCAACTCAGCAACCTCTTTCGCAGTATACAAATCTTGGCTCAGTACTAAATGTATCATTACAGTTAATAGATTGATTATGACAGTGATGAAGTCAAATTCACCATCTTGATTGTTAGAGAGGGGTAAGGGGCCAATGAAGTCAATTCCGATGGACTTCCAGGGTCTAGAGGGTATGTTCAATGGATTTAGCAATCCGTAAGGTTTCTTATTGGTAGGTTTGCTTCATTTGCAGGTCTGACAGGTCTTGCAAAATCGGTGAACATCCTCAACTATAGTCTTCTACCAAACATGGTCCCTCAGGTAAGCCAGTGTCTTAGCAGCTCCTAGACGAGTGAGTACTGAATGAGCTTGGTTTATAAGCAATTCTCTTGCTTTCCTTCCCTTGATCAATATGTCAGGGATATAAATAGTTGATCTGTCTTTTGTTTTCAAAACGAGGTAACTGTTTCGAAGCTCAAAGTTCCAATATGTACCAGGTGAATCTAGTATCATTTTGAAGAAGGGGTTGTCTTCATACTTATTTTTTATTTTAGACAAGACAGCGTCTTTGTCCAAGAATGTCAATGGTATGAACTCATCTTCCTGTGGAGGTAAAACTTCACGCTCTCGTCCTGATGGCTGATCTGAGGTTGATTTTTTAGATATTTTGTTGTTATTTGCAGTAGAAGCAGGTGTAGGTTCATTATCACCTCACTCCCCCCTAACCATTCATTCTTGTGGCCCATGAAGAACAAACCGATCTTTTACTTGGCACGCAAATTCAGCCACCATTTCAGGCCTCCCTATCTCAGCAGAAGGGATGACGGTGTGCAGCTTGCACCCATGAACCCATTTTGCATCGCTTTCCACCTTGCTGGTGGTGACAGAGGAAGCTAGAGCCTCAGGCACATGAGGGCCTTTAAGAACAAGCTTAGGATGCCATGCAAAAACTCCAGACGTGGACACTTCAGCACCAACCAAGATTGGCATGGAGACCAATCGGGCTAATCCAGCACCAACTCCATCTTCCACTACCTGTATGTACTCACTGGGGCCCTGAACCATACCAGGGGCATCATTGCTGTACAATCTGGATAAGGCATCGGGCAAAATGTTATTGACTCCGGGTAAGTACTGAATCGAAAAGTCAAACTCGCTGATTTTTTCCAGCCATCTAGCCTGTCTTCCAGACAGGTTCTTCTGATTATACAAATGGATAAGTCCCTTATGATCAGTCAGCCAGACGAAAGGAACACCTTGTAGGATGTCCTGGTAACGAAGCATACCCTCCAATCCAGCCAGCATCTCTTGTTCATGCACTGGATAGTTAACTTGAGCAGGGTTCATCTTCACACTGAAGAAGGCCACTACTTTCACCGATTTCCAGTCCACATCTTGAGCAATCACTGCAGCAATCCCATTCAGGCAGGCATCGGTCATGAATCAAACAGTGGGTGTTTCTTTTCCATATACAATATATTGAAACTATTTAGTTTCTATTGTCTAATGGACTATTTCCTATGTTATAAGACCTATTATACTTACACATTTATGCCTTGTGCTTTACACCTAGATGTGTCTTAATAGACCACTCTAGACTTTGATCACGTGACCTATGATGTCACATTCCAGACCAGTGACATCAGAGCCCTCTACCCTGCTCTAGATTCATGATGTCATATGATCAGTCATGCTGACTGATGCTGACTGAGAGGCATACTGATACAGCCAATGGCATATCACTCTTATGGTCTAAGGGCTTACTATATACAGTCCAAGCTCCGCTTAAACCTTACTCTGTGCAGTATATAGGCTGGAACTCATTGTCCCAATATTAATAAGTTCTCATCAAGTCCTTCCAGTGCCCACTAGCACTCCTAAGCTACTAAGCTTACTCTTTGTCAACTCCTCAAGTTCAATTCCATCTCATTGGTACCAACTCATACCCAGATTAGTGAGTATTCTCCACTAATTGCATAACTGCCCTGCTTGCCCTTGGCTGCGCCCACAAAGAAGTCTCATACCGCTTCTTTATGATAGGTATGCAGCAGTGACTGCCACAAGTGTGCACGTATTTCTTTACAGCATCGAAGGCCCTTTGTTTGGTTGCATGCCAACGAAAGGGCACATTATCCCCAGTTATTGCAGACAAGACCTCCATATGCACCCAAACCTTATGGACATCATCAGCAATGTAACTGACAGATTCAATGAATCCATGAAGAAGATCGCAATTAGTTGGAACCTTCCGGTTCAACATGGAGTCTATTTTATCTGGATCCATCTGGATTCCATCGTCGTCAACAATCTGGCCCAAAATCTTCATTTCCTTACAGAGGAAATGAAGTTTTCCTTTGCTGAGGTATAACTTCTCGCACCGAAGGATACCTAGGACTATCTTGATGTGTTCAATGTGCTTGGTGAGAGTATTTGAATAAACAACAATATCATCAAGGTAAACATCCATCCATCTACCCATGTAGTTACTGAACAAATGGTTCATTAAGGCTTGGTAGGTAGCTGGAGCATTACAGTGGCCAATCTGAATCACTGTACTCAGCATGTTTCCGTCCAGTGTTGTCACTGCACTGTGGTTGATATGTTTGGGAACGATTCAGATTTTTTCATAAGCATCTTGCCTACCAATTATCGATCAATATTTGCCTTTACTGACTCGTTATAGGATTCCATCAATATCTGGCAAAGGAGCCAACAACTTATGAGTATTTTTATTTCGTTCACAAAGATCAACAATCATGCAGAGCTTATCAGTACTGGGTTTCTGGATCATCAGCATAGGTATGGTATTATCAATAGTGGTCACTTTCCAGCACCCAGTCTCCAAATAGGCACACTTCTTCTCTACCCATTGGGAATGAAGGGCTTCTGGACATTGAGCAGGGTGCCACAGGTAAATTTTCATCAAATCAATGATCGGTATCTGATGGTTTATCGCCCATAGTGGGGGCAATGCAGTCTCACTTGCTTTTGCACACAATAGTTTAGCTAATTCATATAGCTTTTGCCAAATGCTATCGATCTTTTCATCCAAGAGGTTGGCTGCTCTGGAGTCAAGGACTTGGACTTGCGCCCCCTTAATTGGTAAAGGGACCTTACTTCTGATGACAATGCGGCAGTCGTTCAGCCCAATCAACACCTTATGTTGGAACAAGAACAGAGTTCTGAGGATAAGGTCATACGTTTGTAAGTTAGTGATATCAAAGTATCACTCAGATTTGATTTCTTAGTATTGTAGGGTTGCCTTGGTCCCGAAGTTAATCTTAGACCGAGAACCCTGCATGGCTAATTGGACTGTGATCAGCTTTGCTAGCTCAATCAAAGGTACACTCAGTTGTTCAGCCAGATTCACAGACATAAAGTCTGCTAACAACCCAGAGTTGAGCAGAGTTCGAGCCAGGTGTCCATTAACCTCAACCACCACTACTACAGGCTTCGGAATCAGGTGTTTAAAGTCCTTAGTGATTGTGGCATTTCGTTGTAATGCAGGGTAAGAGCTAGAAGCTACTTGTGTCCCAAAGAGTTTGACACCAGTCGAACTTTCCCCAGTGAAATCTCAGTACTGTAACGAAGTGACAATTTCTTTTATCTTATCTTATCTTATCAAAGCCATGCATTTATCTAATCTCACAACATAGATGTGGACTTGTAACTATTTTCTTTTTCTCTCCTCGCACTCACGAACACTTTCCCTATTTAGTTATATTTCTTTTCTCACGAGATCTCATCTCGTTCACACACTCATTACCGTATGTCTTCTCTTTCATTTCCGCTTTATGCTTCTATTCTTTCCCACAGTTATTTCTGTGCTATGCTTCTCTTCCATTCTGCCACACCATGTGTGTGCAGCACATATATAATCTCCGTTATCATATGTCTATATGTAGTAGTGTACAGCTTGGTCTGTGCGCATTAGGCGACAGTATATAAACCCCAAGGAACTACTGGACATCCTCCAGTTTAGTTCTCTTGGTCTTTCCCCTTGAGATAAAGTCCTCTTCCTAAAGTCCACACTCCCAGTCTCTAGTGATAAGCCTAGGATCCCTTTGCTAAGGGATCTTCAAGATTGTTTCAAGTACTGGATTGGAGGGCTTGACGGGAATGTATCTGGCAGGATCACTTCACCTCAGACTTCAACTACAACATTCTGGCCTAAGGGGGTAATCTCCCAAACAATACTGCTATCGCATTGGAATTGAAGTCATTCTGTATTCACTGACCAGAATTCTCTCCAGGTCCTGAGAGGTTCATCCTTGGTGATTCCAAAGAATCAGGCAGGAACGTCTTCATGAAGTGGGGGTCCATTTACTATTGTCCATTTACTATTTGATTGAGCCCTTGTCTCACTTGGAAAACTTGGGTGGAATACCAATTTGCAAGATCAAATCGTTCACAGGAAAGCAGGTGGTTCAGGACCTGGGTGTGTAATTCCAGCATTTGATCCCAAATAAGGTAGTTAAGGCTGCTTTGATCTTCCATAGTAATGCAATCAAAGCGATGTAAACATCTGGATCCACACCAAAAGGGATCGAATGCATTAGTTAGGACCTCCTGAACTCGTCTGGTGATAGAGTTGCTCATTACAATTGGTCGGTACCAAGAAGTTGTAGGGGTTTCTTCAGATCCACCAAGTATCTGTTGTTCAGCAAGCCATTCACCTAGACAGAAAGATTAGTCTTCAAGCAACAAGGACTTGATCAGGACATTCCAGTCTAGGTTAGTCCCTCTAGTATCATCACATATTACATAATGGGTATTGCTAACTTGAAAGACAGCAAATTGGTCTCGACGATATGATCTCCTTTCAGAGGTATCATCTTCCGGCAAAGGCATACTCATTGACAATACGTGTTTGGCTTGCCTAGCAAGGGGATCTCCCATTCAACCTCGTAAAAAGTCGGGTTCTTCAGTCCAAAATGTTTCTACTGAAAGCTGGCTGGCTCCTAGGAGGATCTCATCTACTCGCTCAGTAGTGTCTGCTAACTCTCGCAATCGTTCTTGGTTAGGATTGACTTGGATGCTGAAGCTTGCTAGGGCTCCTGGAGGTTTCCCTCGATTCGAGAAGCAGATTTCATCACTAACGGAACAATTGGTCCAGTTGTGCCCTGGTTGCCCGCACTTGAAACACAAGTGGTTCTCGATCACTTTCAAAAATTCCTTCTTTGAGAGGATTTCTTTTCATTTGATCTGCTTACTTGGTTTGAAATTCGTTCCTTCCTTACGGTTTCCCTTTTTCTGGGAAGAAGGTTTATTCTTTGTGTTTTTATAATCCTTTTTAGACTTATTATTGTCCTTGTCACTCTTAGGATTATGTAATTTGGATGATCCCGCTATGGGATTTTGAGGGTTTTGGTTTCCTCCTTGTCCAGGATTTGGGCCTTTGGCTCTTTGCTCTGCCCATCCTCCTACAGAATGAGCGATCTCAATCACTTCCACAGTGGCAATGACTTTGCTGAGTGAGGAATTCTCTGGGTTGAGCTTATCTTTCCAGAGTTTGGTTTGGAGCCAGCTGTTACAATTCAATGGTACCCCCCCTATCTTTTTCCTCTTATATGCCTTTCTTTTCCTGCAAAACCCGGTGACGTACTTCATCAATTAACTGTTTCTCTTTTTCTATAATTTCTGAACATTCTCTAATATTCTACCTACATTCCACAGTATTCTTCGAGTTCCCACCACCAACGTTCTTCAGACTTCTATAACGTTCTTTGGTCCCGAGAATCTTTGCTTACCAATGTTCTGAAGTATTCTTTCACATTCTAAACTTCCAGAACATTCCACTTAGTCACCATAAAAACTCACGTATATAAACCTTCAAGTTCTCTATGAGGATTTCCCTAACTTAGACCTACTTAGGATTCCCTTCTATTTAGCAATCTATCCTCGACCTTAAATCCCTTAAATCTCTATAAGTCCTCATTGTACTTTTGAGTCAATGCTTCTCTGATTACTTCGAACCCAAGGAACTCTCTAGAAGGGAGAACCTTTGAACCAACAAGCTAGTATAACTACGCTCAGAACTCGTCCAGGAATCCCCTTGGATCAACACCTTCTTTAAAGCAAGAGGAACTACCCTTGCTAAGGTTACCCTTCGTTGCTGCTGAGTACTCTCGGTAACTCCTTGTCCTTGTCCCTCTCGCTTACCTGAGTCTACGGCTGATCCTACCTGGGTCAACCGTAACACCAGCCCTGGAAGCCACTCCACAATTTCATAACTTGTTCCCTTTCACTGATAGCCCTGATCGGGTTCCATAGTTTGTAAGGTTCTGAGACATGGTCTCTTACAGAACGTCCTCTCTGCAGGCAGTCTACTAATTTCTTCCTTTGCTTTGTTCTGAAATCAACAGGAAAACAACTATTAAACAGTTCTAAGAAGAAGTCATGAATACCCCATTTTTCTGGGTCACTGGACACCTCATGAATGTAGAATTCATGCGCTTTGTCGGTGAGGAAATGGGACAGGACAAATACCTGTTTATGTGGCTCAACTTAGCCAGCTTCAACATATGCCACTCCTTCGGTCAGGAACCGGTGGTAAGTTTGGGAATTGGGTGCACCATCATACTTCAAAGGGGGGATAGGTTTGAGTTTCCCATATCCCATCTTTGTTCTTCGAGCTTTAGATTGCAATCGCTTACGTTTGCAGTGGTTCTGAGAGGCCAACTGCTTTGCTCTCTTTTGTGGTCAATGGTGACACTTCTTTCTCCTTTGCTCTCACTCATCTGTTGAGGATGAAGAGGATGAATTGGAAGTGCAGTCTCGATCGTTGTCCAATGAACTTGGGCTGCTATCATCTGAAGGGGATTTGGTTCCCTTTGACCCTTCTGAGTCAGACGTCGTAGACACTTTCCGAGTCTTTCCAACTCGTCCTAGTGCTTTTCCAAGGTAGCTAGTGGGAATGATTTGTTGTACAGGTTCAATTACTTGGGTTTTAGACCTCCGGGGGCTCAGTTGCTGTGTCTCTAATGTTTTCTTTATCAGAATGTCAATTGGATCTGTATTGTGGGGGTTAGCTGCTCTGTGCACTTTACTCTTCACTTTGCTTGAAGATCGGTGAGTTTTACAAGTCTTTCAGCTTGACTTATTATTGACATCAGACTGATCTATTGTTCTGCTAGATGTCCCAGTCCTTTGTTTATCCGACCAGGTACTCCCTGCTTCGTCAGATTCACTGTTGGCTGCATACCCACCCTTCTTTCAGGAGAAATAGTCCTGCACATCTTCAGATCATTTGTGCTTAGAACTCCATTCTTCTAGTGCCACCCATTGCACATCGGCATCAAGTTCTCCTTCGCTAAACTCAATGCCTCCCCAATTCCTTGGGTCAGTTTCTTTTCCTTTTCGCTTAGAAGGTCCAGTCCCTCAGGACTCAGTTCCATCACTATCAGACATTATCCTGACATGATACATTCTGGATTGAATTAGGTTTTGATCGTCTTCATTTAGACTGAGTTTGGCAACCTTTAATGTCAAGACAATGTCATCTTTTCTGGTACCAGACTCATCCTGTAATGAAGTGACAATTTTCATTTTCATTCTTTATCTTATCTTATCTTATCAAGCCATGCAATTATCTTATCGCACAACATAACTGTGGACTTGTAACTTTTCTTTCTTCCTTTTCATCTCCACTCTATGCTTCCATTTCTTCCCACGGTAATCACCATCTTATGCTTCTCTTCTATTCTGCCACACCATGTGTGTGCAGCACATATTTAATCTCTGTTACTCCTATGTACTTATATAGCCATGTACTCTCATGCACAGCTTGGTCTGTGCACATATGCCAATACTATAAAAGCCCTGTGGACGATGGCTGGCATCCCCACTCTAGTTCACTTGGTTTCTTCCCACAAAGACCTTGTAATATCCCCTCCACTTCTACTCTCTCTAGCTAGGACTAGTGTTGTGACCTAAGGATCTAGTGCTGATCTTTGTGGTTGTTTCACTTGAACTAGACTTTCATTATCCTTACCTCATCACAACTTCGCCGAACGAATGAGCAAGTGCATCACGTCCTAGACTCAAGTAGCAGCACATCGGACTGATAGTTGTCCAGTGCCTTCTCCTCACCATACCCTCTTCCCTGAAGCCCATTTAAGTCCAGTCCATCGTTGCCTTGCTGCACTAGAGGCATTTTCAGCAGGCTTAGACAGATACCAAGCTTGGGTAGACAGAACAGGCGGAAATCTTCTGGGAGCGGAATCCCCAGAGGCACAAAGTGTGAGAGAGACAAGATCGCCATCACCCTTTGAGCAAATGCTCGAAGTCATCAACCACGACCTATTCCCCTTTGACCTCAACAGAGAATACCCTAAAGGCATCTATCATGCTTTGGTAGATAGGGGAACTCCTCTCGAAGTTGATCAGGAATCAGCTTTACCCGACTATGATATGCAGATTGACGAGGCAGAGTTTGATCCAAATGACCTCCTACCTGCTCCCCCTCATGTTGTTGTGAAAGAAGAAGCCGTAGAACTGCAACCGGCTATAAGGGATCTCTTGCCTTACACAGGCACAGATTATGCTGCACTATATAGAGAGGCTTGGATAGCCCCTATAAAGAGACAAAGGGAAGACTCGGTCAAAGAAAGACCAGTCAAAAAGGCTAAAGTCGTCAAAAGAAGGACAATTAGGAGACTGAGACCAGAAGAAGACAACTCACATTCAGCAGTAGTCTTACAACGTCGCCACACCTTACACCTGCCGAAGAGATTCAGGCAGTAACCAATCAATACAATTTCTTTACTCTTTCAAACCAATCAGTTCGTGATGTCTCAATGTCTTGTAGAAAACCTTGGCATTGGCAACCAAGCCTCTGCACAAGATCAGAACCAAGCAATTATTGATGAGTTCCATTCTCATCTCACAAACGCCAACAGATTGGCAGATTTGATCACTGAGTCCCAAAATAGTATTATGGATCTCAGAAGGATGATGGTGGAATTGTCAAACAAAATCGACAGATTGGGCCAGACAACAGGCTCCACCCCCAGCAGCACCGCCTGCTCAACAACTGGCACAAGGAAGCGGGATTTTCTGCAAAATAGAAGTCTTTGCAGATCCCAGTGAATACAATGGTTCCTGGGCTAAATTTGAAGAGTGGTGGGCCAAAATGCAAACTTGGCTTACTATTAACAGAGCAAATGTGGGATGGGGTTCTTATGAGGCAGTTGTAGCTGTCCTCTCTTGTCTCAAAGGACCAACTGCTGGACGGTTTGCACAAACTAAGCTCATAGAAGGAACCATGTACTCATGGGATGAGCTTGTATCAGACATTGAAGGGTTATTCTGATCCACCAACCAAAATGATTGGGCAAGGAAGGAGCTGCGGAAGCTCAAGCAAGGGTCAATGCCAACCGACGATTTCATCGTTCAGTTTCAAGGACTCTATCTCCAGGCTGGGATTGATGACACCCATGCCATAGATATTTTGGAGAACAACGTCAAGACGGAGATAATATCTCAGATCTTCCATTAAGGAAAGCAACAGACTGACATCATTGCTTATCTCAAAGAGATTTGAGAGATTGGATGCACCCATGAAGCATTCAGTTTCTTTAAGGGAAGCGCCACTTCATGCTTTCAGTCAAACAATGGAAGAAAAAGGGACCCTAATGAAATGGACATAGGGTCAACAACACAAGGCTGCTTTAATTGTGGCAAGGACAGCCATAGGGCAGCCAATTGTTCTTAGCCCAAAGTGAAATGCCCCAACTGTGGTTGGTTCGCAGGCAAACACAAATTCTCTTGCAAGCATGGCAAGGCACAAGCCTGTGCTGCAAAGAAAAAGGAAAAAGCCGCCGAGAGTTGGGATTCCAACTCCAACGATGAGAAACCCTCCCGAAATGAGGTAAAAAGTGCCCAAAAGAAGAAAGAAGCATGGGTGCGTGCGACAAAGGGTATGTCGTACAAAGAAGCCCTCACTTACTTCAAGGATTGGTCAAAGAAGGGAAAAGGCAAGGCCTGAGAACTGATCAGGGTGGTTCAAAGGTGGAAAAAGAAAAATCCAAAAACAGGTTTGATTATTTAAACATGGAGGAGACTGACTCCAACAGCTCCATGGACACTATTTCTCTTATGTCAGAGGTGACTCCTAGTGAGCATGGCAGGGACGATAAACCTGTGCTTGATACCTCTTCCAAAAAAGAAAAAGTTAATGAAAACCCTGATATTTATGTCAGAAATGTGAACTTGGGACGAGAGATTTTAGTTCTGATTCACATAGCATCACAAGAAACTCCCATGGACATGCTCAAGATAGAAGCATTGCTCAACAGCAGAGCCAATATGATATTTATCGATAAGAAGTGGGTTATTAAGTGAAAGCTTCCCCTTCGAGCATTATGCAATCCCATTGATGTTTACAATGTGGATGGCACGAAGAATCAGGCTGGCAAGATTACACACAGCGCTCATATTATTATTGACTTCAAGGGACACAAAGAATGTGTTACCGCAGAAGTTACCAATTTGGGTCTGAATCAAATGATCCTCAGATATATATGGCTGAGGTGCCACAACCCTCGCATAGATTGGATCACAGGAGATGTTGAGTTGACTAGATGTCCTCAACACTGCCATGCTTTACAGCCGGCACCAGTCTTTGCACATTACATTGAAAAAGAAGAGCAAGATCTCCAATACCAAATTCAAGCGGCTCTAGAACAGCTAGAGGTTGCTGCCACTGAGAAAAACATTACAAAAGAAGAAAAGAAGCCTACAGAGAAAAAACTCATTCCCAAGGCATATCATGATTATTTAAAGGTCTTCTCAAAAGGAGAAAATGAACGCATGCCGATAAGGAAACCATGGGATCACCCAATAGATATGAAGGAGTCATTTGTGCTGAAGAAAGGCCGATTGATATCACTATCCCCATTGGAACAAGAAGAGGTCATGGTGTTCATTGATGACCAACTAAAGAAGGGTTACATAAGGCCCTCTAAATCCCTCAGACAAGCCCCATGTTTTTCATGCCTAAGAAAGACAGCAAAAAGTGAATGGTCCAGGACTACCGCTATCTAAATGAACACACGGTTAAAAACAATTACCCGCTGCCATTGATTGGTCAGCTAGTGGATAAATTAAAAGGAGCAAAGCTCTTTATGAAAATGGAACTATGTTGGGGCTACAACAATGTTCACATCAAAGAAGGTGACGAATGGAAGGCAACCTTTGTTTGCTTCCAAGGAGCATATGAACCACTCATAATGTATTTTGGGCTATGCAACTTGCCCAGAACCTCCCAAGTGATGATGAATAAGATCTTCGCTGATATGGATGGAGTTGTGGTTGTCTATATCGATGACCCCATGATTTTTACGAAAACAGAAAACCAAAAAGAACATGATGACATCGTGTGGGAAGTATTATGGAGATTGGAAGAAAACAATCTCTTCATCAAACCTGAAAAATGTTCTTTCAGTAAGACCGAGGTTGATTTTCTTGGCATGATCATAGGAAAAGATGGAATTCGCATGGACTATTCCAAGGTCAAAGTGATTCTAGAATGGCCTGCTCCCACCAATGTGGAAGGAGTTAGAAGCTTCTTGGGGCTTGCCAATTTTTACCATCGCTTCATCAAGAACTATACACAAGTCACATGTCCACTTAACGACTTATTGAAGAAGGACACAGGATTTGAATGGTCCACTTCACAGCAAATCACATTTGATATGCTAAAAGAAAAATTCACAACAGCACCTGTATTGGTATATCCAGACAACAATTGCCAATTCTGTTTAGAAACCGATGTGTCAGACTATGCTATGGGAGCAGTACTTTCTATATTTAAAGATGACAAATGGCACCCAGTTGCCTATTCCTTGCATTCGATGTCTCTGGAAGAACGGAACTACCTGATTGCAGACAAGGAAATGTTGTTGATTATTCATGCGCTAGAAATCTGGCATCACTATTTGGAAGGCACAAAGTTCTAATTTGAGATTTGGAATGATCATGCCAACCTACAGTATTTTATGAAATTGCAAGATCTGAATCATCAGCAAGCCCGATGGTATCAATGGTTAATGCATTTCAATTACATTTTTGTCTATACAGTAAGCCTGGCACTTCTAATGTAAAAGCCAATGCTCTATCACGTCGCAAAGATTATGCCCAAGAAGTCGAAGATGACAACAGGGATATTATTTTTATACCGCCAGAGCGAGTACAAACCCAGACCAGGGTTGAAATTCACAATGAAGGCAAACAAATCTTAAAACTCATCAAAAGCTGGATAGTTCTGCTCAAAGAGAGTGAAGTGATTGATTTGTGCCAAAAGTATGGTGCATGCAGGGTCGATGAACTGCTTTATCGGGATCACCAGATCTATGTTCCAGATTCTGATGACATAAAAATGAAGATACTTAATCTATGCCACAACTCTCCAGTTGCTGGTCACCCAGGAATGGCAAAGACGCTTGAACTGGTAGAGAGAAGCTATTGATGGCCCAAGATGACTACTTTTATCCACAAATATTTATCTTGATGTGACAGGTGCACTCAAATGAAAACTAGAAACCAGCCCAAAGTAGGGCTGCTCCAACCCTTAGAGGTCCCACAAGGGCCATGGCAGGACATCTCTGCGGACTTCACCACGGATCTGCCTTTATCTAATGGCTTCAACTCAATCCTAGTGGTTGTTGATCGTTTTTCCAAAGAAATAGTATTTATCCCATACAATAAGACTGAAACGGCACTTAGCACGGCTAAACTATTCCTTGACCATGTGTGGAAGTACCATGGACTTCCCACATCTATTGTATCAGACTGAGGACTGCAATTTGCATCTGCAGTCATGCAAAAAATGTGCAAGCGTCTTGGTATCCAATCTAAATTATCAACTGTGTTCCATCTGCAAACAGACGGACAAACGGAGCGTATAAATACATAGAGACCTGCAGCAGTACCTTCGTTTATACTGTGCAGAAAAACAAGATCAATGGGCCGATTGGCTTGCCATCACCCAGTTCTCCTATACAGTAATTCAAAGATGCAGACATCTTCAAAGAAAACACCCTTCAAAGTGTCATGCAATTACATTCCTGGGATGGGAATTGAACAGCGTGTTTCTAAGGCACCAGCTGCCAAGGAATTTGCTGATTGTTATGAATCGTTACACTTCATCGTCTCATTTCTTTCATTTCATTCTTTCTACTTAACGTTCACTACTGATCACTACTACTGATCATACGTTCTCTTATCAGATGATTAGATTCCTTATCTTATCTTATCATGTCACATGATCTATCACGTGACTGTGGTAACCCTTCATTACTTCACATTCATTACTTACCCTCATCACACGTCTAGACCTTACGGTCTGACATCTGTTCTGGACCAACACACGGTGACCACATTCCTTTAATCACTGTTGGTCCAGATCCTTAACCGCAGTCCATGATGTCATCTCCTTCTCACCTTACTCATACGATTCCCACATGACATCATACCCTACGCCCTCTTACTATATGTAGCATAGTTGTACTCTGTTTGTATCATGGTCCATGCGCCTAGCACAACACTATATATACTGGGCCCTCTAGACGAACTCTCCCCAGTTCGTTTATTGGTGTCTACGTTTGCCAATAGCTCAAGTGCTAAGCAAGTCACTTAACGTCCTCACAAGGCATCTGTTGCTGGTTAAGAAACCCAGAGTGGATTATGGGATCAACGTGATATCCTCTACATTTCTGCGCGTCTACGCTTACATCTTTATCTACCCTTATCCACAAACAAGTCTTACTTTCTGGTTGTTGTTCAACTCAGCTCATCATTGTATCTGCTAAGCGATCCCACATTCGCTTCACCGATGACATGGCAAACACATTAGAAGAAGTCAAAAATAATTTAAAAGAAGCTCAGGACTGTCAGAAGGTCCAAGCGGATAAAAAACGGGCTAATGCCCCTATTTATTCACCTGGCAACAAAGTATGGCTCACCACAGAAAATTTGCATTTGACATGAGCTTCTAAAAAGCTCACAGAGAAGTGGATTGGTCCCTTCCCAGTTATCGAGATGATCAGTACCAATGCAGTGAAGTTAAAACTGCTGCAGACTATCAAAATTCACCCAGTTGTGAACATCTCAAGAGTAAAACCATATAAAGAAAGATTAACAGGCCAACCTGTGGTTGTGCCTGGACCTTTAGAAGTCACAGAAGATTGTGATGTAGAATGGGAAGTTGACTTCATTGTTGACTCCCGATTAAAATATAAAAACCTGGAGTATTTTGTGCATTGGAGTGGCTATTCTGACAAGGATAGAACTTGGGAACCAGCAGGTAACCTCAAGGGTGTGTAAGACATGATCCGTGATTTCCACACCTTCCATCCCAATGCTCCTAGAAAATTATCTATGATGTCTGCTCAGTTTGAACAACTTTTTAACCCCTACATTAACCATACGGAGGCGGACCCTTTGAACCTGCCCTTTAATCGCCTGGAAGTCGATCCCTAGAGAGGGGGTAGTGTAACAAAGTGACAATTTTCATTTTCATTCCTTTATCTTATCTTATCTTATCAAGCCACATGATTATCTTATCACACAACATAACAGTGGACTTGTAACCTTTCTCTCTTCTTCTCTTGCACTCACAGATGCTCTTTCTCTATTTAGTTATATTCATGTTCTCACAAGATCTAATCTTGTTCCCACATTCATTTCTGTCCTATGCTTCCATTTCACTCTCACTGTAATTACCATCTTATGCTTCTCTTCCATTCTGCCACACCATGTGTGTGCATCATGTATTTCATCTCCAATACTTGTATATACAGTACTTATGTAGCCATGTACTCTCACACACAGCTTGGTCCGTGCACTTACAGTATGCCAATACTATAAAAGCCCTGTGGATGACAGTTGGCATCCCCAGTCTAGTTCACTTGGTTCTTACCTGCAAAGACCTTATGATATTCCTCTCCTCTCTCCTCTACTAGGAACTTGTGTTGTGACCTAATGATCTTGTATTTGATCTTTGTGGTTGTTTCACTCACAGTCTCGAGTGCCTCACCCTCTCCTCTACCTGCTATCTTGACCTTTATACATTCCCTGGCATGGTGACCTTGCTTGCCACACTTTTGACAATTGCCAACAACTTTTCTTGTGCTGTGCGCAGCCACACCGCATAATGTTCCTTTAGTAGGTACCGCTGGCCTTGTAGTCATTGTAGTTGCCTTGAATAAAACTTGTAAACTGTTGAACATCTCACAAGCTGTCTTTGACTAAGTGAACTGATTGTGAATGAGTGGTGAGGTAGTCGTGACAATTAAGTACTGGGCTTTCATGTCACAGCGCATCCATGTGGCTGTACCCTGCAGGTCCCATGGTCCATTTGGCTTTATTTTGGTGCCATCCAGTAGTCTGACTAATCCTTGCACTGCCGCTGCTTGAAAAAGCTTATTGTAGTAATCTGTCCAGTTTTGTCCATCTGCTCAGTGTAACAAAGTGACAATTTCTTTTCCTTATCTTATCTTGATCTTATCTTATCAAGCCATGTGATTATCTAATCTCACAACATAGACATGGACTTGTAACTTTTCTCTTCTCCCTCTCGTGCTCACAGACGCTTCTTTTCCATTTAGTTATATTCATGTTTCCACGAGATCTCATCTTGTTCTCACACTCATTACCATATGTCTTCTTTTAATCTCTGCTTTATGCTTCCATTTCATTCCCATGGTTATTACTATCTTACTATCTATGCTTCTCTTCTGTTCTGCCACACCTCATGTTGGCAGCATGTATTTAATCTCCATTATCGTATGTACATATGTAGTAGTGTACAGCTTGGTCTGTGTACATTATGCTGCACTATATAAACCCCAAGGAGCCCACTGGATGCTCTCCAGTTTGGTTCTCTTGGATCTTTCCCTAGAGACAATGTTCCCTCCTCATAAGTCCCTTACTCCTGAGTTCAGTGATTCGCCTAGGACCTAAAGCATTACAGTCTATTAGGTTGTTTCACTCAGAGTGTGGGAATCCCAGTCTTGGCCATTCTGGGAATTTGAGTGAGTGGACTATCTTCTTAGCTCAGGCAGGGCTCATAATCTGTAGAAATGATGTAGTCACTAAAGAGAAGTAACTACAGTATGAAGTGTCTTTCGATAGCACTTTGTGATCACAGGAGGACAGAGAGATGGATCAATTGCTATGTAACTAGGTACATACCAAACATGTAGAGAGGGTATGAGGAAATGACTATGGGATGACGAGTAGGATTGGAAGGCTGAGGGAGGAAATGGGCTAGAGCACGGAGTGCTAGATGGTCCCCTACAGCAGCAGGAATCTGTGGCAAAGGTGTGAGCTGTGAGGGCAGATGGGATCGCCTCACAGGGTGCTTTGCTGCAGAAAACATGTGCTAATGCACGAGGGACCCTAGGAACAGAGCTGTGAGGCACCGAAAAAGAGTTTGAGATCTGGGAGTGGTGGGTGGGTGCAACGATGAACCATGAGGGGAGAGTGAAGCTGGTTGAGTGGCATAGTAGTGGTATGGGAGAAAGAGGGAAGTGCTGCTTATCTACACTTGTCCAAAGACTAAGCTCTGTGGCTGCTATTGTGCCTCATTATGCTATAGAGTAACACTCTAAGTATGGTGCTTACATAAGCTACCAGATATGGAATCAATAAATCCAACATAGTCTCTTGGCTTTCCAGACAACAATGGAAGATTGCTCTTTCCTCTACTGAAGCTAAGTATATTGGCATGACTGAAGTTGCCAAATAGCTCTTTTGGATACGGTTGCTATTTAGTGAAATAGGCTTCCTGAATATTCTGCCTGTCAACCTCTATGTTGACAACCAAGGTGCTATCTTTCTCACTTCAAATCCTGCCCAAGAAGGACATATGAAACACATTGAAATACCCTTCCACTATATACGGGAATGTGTTCAGGATAGAAAGATCAACCTTTTCTCTATCCAGATGAAGGATTAAACTGCAGATATCTTTATGAAGAATCTGACATGTGATCACTTCATGGAGAACTGGTCTGCTCTCACTTTATCTTGCTATCCCTCATCTTCTTCATAATAGCAAGGGGAAGTATTGAAACTATTTAGTTTCTATTGTCTAACAGACTATTTCCTATGTTACAAGACCTATCATACTTACATCTTTTGCCTTGTGCTTTGCACCTAGACGTGTCTTAATAGACTGCTCTAGACTTTGATCATGTGACCTATGATGTCATGGTCCAGACCAGTGATGTCAGAGCCCTCTACCCTGCTCTAGACTCATAATGTCATATGATCAGTCATGCTAACTGATGCTGACTGAGAGGCTTACTGATACAGCCAATGGCATATCACTCTCATGGTCTGAGGGCTTACTATATATGGTCCAAGCTACACTTAAACCTTACTCTGTGTAGTATATAGGCTGGGACTCATTGTCCCAATATTAATAAGTTCTCATCAAGTCCTTGCAGTGCCTACTAGCACTTCTAAGCTTACCAGCTTACTCCTCATCAACACTCAAGTTCAATTCCATCTTGTTGGTACAGACTCATACCCAGATTAGTGAGTTTCTCCACTAATCTCATAACTACCCTGCTCACCCTCAGCTGTGCACATGAAGAAGCCTTGTACTGCTTCTTTAGTGCATACCCTGCAGGATGCCTTGGCTTGAATGAATGAGTTGACTTCAAAAGTGGTCAAGGTCATTAGGGCCTTGTTAATGAGGGCAATGTTGAATGGCAGTGGGGTTGTACTTGACATCATTGTGCCACTGGCAGTGGATGCAAGCTGTATAGTGGAGGACAATGAGATCACCATTGTCATTGAGATGCATGGGGTGGTTTTCCAGGTTCCAAAAGAACTTGGCAAGCAAGTTGACATGTTTGGGAGTCCACAATGCCTGTTTGATGTGGTGGAGGAAGGAGTTCTTCACTTGTAGGAAGTCACTGAAGGAGAGTTTGTAGTTGGCTTTGGCATTGTGGAAGGCTTTGATGGATGTGGTGGGGCAAAGGGTGAGGACATCATGTGAGCCAGTGATGCTGAAGGTGTCATCAGCTTGTGAGTAGTGATTTTTGGTGGCTTCAGAACAGCCTTCATGAGAGAAATACCAGAGTTCAACAAATTCATAGCTGGTGAGTTTCTGTAGGGTGAATTGGGAAGAGCAGGGGACTATGATGGTAGGGGGTAGTCAGTTCTCATCAAAGTCTACTTGCTTGGGTTTCTTTTTCTCAAGCTCTTTGTGCTCTTTGTGCTCTTTCTCAGCTTTGGCCTCAGCGAGGCAACATTCTTTGGCATCCTATGCAATCTGCTTGAGGTGGCGTCATTCATTCGCTTGGTCTTCAAGATCTCAGGCCAGGTTCCATGCTTCTACACATGTTCGGTGTTCGCCATTCCATGTGGTTATAAGGCGGGTGATGGCTTCTTCTTTGTTTACATTGTTGCTTTGCATGACTGCATTGAGGATGGGACAGTACATGACTGAAGCAAAGTCCAGGTGGACTTCAAGAGAAGGGTCAGCTATGGGAAAAAAGGAGTGTGTGTGAGTTGGACTGGGAAGGTGCAATGAGCAGCAGAACTAGACCTGAGGGCATCAAGGACAGGGAAGTCAAGCGGGTATAAAGGAAAGAAGCATGCTGCATGACTTCGCTTGTCCAAAGACTTACTGCTGGGGCGGTCTCATATCTCATCACGCCACAGTGTGACAAATGAGGTTTTGCTACACTTTTGGTACACTTTGTGTATGCTTTTTTGCTACACTCTGTCTTTATTTTGATGTACACTTTTTATACACTATTTGGTAAGCTTTTTGGAACACTCTGTGTCCAACATTTGGTATGTTTTTTCCTACATTCTGTGTGCACTCTTTTATACACTTTATATAGGCATTTTGCTACACTTTTTGTATACTATTTGGTATACTTTTTGGTAAGCTCTGTGTACATTTTGAGGTACACTATTTCGTATACTTTTGTGTACAATTTCTGGTACACTTTTTGGTACACTTTATGTATGCTTTTTGGTACACTTTGAATTACACTCGTTGGTACACTCTGTGTACACTATTTTGCTGTGTGATAAGTAGAATGAGTGCAATTCAAGAGAAAGGGTTAGTTTAAATGGTCCTTATTCTCCTTATTCTGAGCTATGCTTGGGACACAGTTCTGAAGCTGAATAAGTTCAATAAGCATGGAATAAGTAGCATAATAAGTGTAATAACTAACAGTCTAATTTGCTGATGAAAAATACCATGAACACTAGTTACTTGTTGTACCTACTCTGACAGCAAAAGGATAGTAGAAAGTATGTGATGTTCTGCCTTTATTTATGTTTGTTTCAAGTGCTGGTGGATAACTGTACAGGACAGTCTTGCTGAATCGCACTGATCCACAGTGCAAATTCTGCGCCATCATTGTGAAACATCAGACTCCCAAAAGAGACTTGATGGTTTCACGAAGAAGAGTTCAAGAATCAAGACTGAAAAGAACAGGTTAAAGCCCTATATTCGCAGAAAAGAAAGAACTAGAGAATGTACAACTTTATCCTAGCTTTATAGAAGTAGTATTGGTCGTTATACTGTAGTTCCTTGTATCTGGGTAAAACATTGGTGTCAAGTTGAGTTGGCACTAATAGCTAGAAAACAAGTCACGGTGAGGGTCATGAGCAATGACACATGACACTGTTACATCCCCCCAATCAGCAAAAGCCTAGCTCTCGCTCTCAAGACCTCCGCCTAGGATTCCATCCCTAACTCATTCCCAGTATCAACTTCTCCCTCGGCATCTGGGTCTTCCTCAGCAGATTCCCCCATGACTTCCAACACACTAGTTGAGGCCTGAGCATCCTCACCCTCCAACTCCTCCTCTTCGCATGTGCTCCATCCAATATAATTTTTCCTTCCCAACCGGGAAGTTCCTGTGCCACTTTTGCACTCTCTATGGGTGTGCCTGGATCCAAATAAAGGTAAGGCAAAACCATTTCACTCTTCCCTCATGCGCTGCTGATCTTGAAAGCCTCTAGTCATCCTCTGTTAACGGTGTAACTCAGCCTCTGCAAGAGCTTCCATAAACTCACTAGCCTTGGATTGATGAGTGTCAGGAGGAGGGACTGGGAGGTCCTTCCAAAAGAAGATCAAAGGGTGTGGTTCAGGACTAGAACTGGTAAGCCATTTCCCTTCAGAGTTGAATTCTGAAAACTGCACTCAGGTGTAGGGCTCAGCGTTGTAGGTGTGTGCTACTAAGAAGTATCCGATGGGAGCGGAATCCATCTGATTCACAAAGACTTTGGACCAGATCCATTGACTGTACTCCAGGCAAAGCGACAAGTACCATCTAGAGAGTAGGAAGAAAGTACCAGTGGAACTATCTCTCACTACAAAATCTTCGCCTTTCTGGAAGAAGTGTTGGGATTGAGTGAGATCGTCCATAGGCGATCAATAAGGAGGATGGTGAGTTGAACAGATTGATTGCAAATGGGGATGGTCACTTTGAGAAGCTAAAAAACGATCTTCTTTTTCCAGGAAACTCAAGCTGCTATAAAGTTGTTCGTTGTCAAGGGGTGGCCTCCCAGTTCTCCTGGGGAGTGCACCAATATCTGCCATGTCAATCAAATCTAAGTATTTTTTTAACTTTGACAGATGACTGATTGTGAGGAAAGGCATCCAGGTCACATCTCCAAAAGTCCATTCGATCTCAAAAAGAGCATCTGTTCCACTACCACAGTGGGATCAAATCTGATCTACAGCCCACTCAGACTCAACTTCTCTGAAATTGGCAACCTGTGTTTCAAGTCGCCCTGGGAAAAGCCGATCATCGTTCAGCAAATGGACACAAAGCAGGGATGAATGGAACACGGGATGGATTTCTCTCTGACGTCAATGTCCAGATAAGTCAATCTCAAAGAAATTATTGCTGAAATCCCTGCTGATCTTATATGATCTAATAAACTTAGGTATCAATTTCTGGACCTGTCCTTTTGGCAAGAACATGTTCCTTGTGGATATGTAGGCAAGGTTGCCCATATGAAATGGAGCAACTTGTCTTTTACAGTTTGCCACACGGATTTGTTTCACTTGGGACTCAAGGATAGCATTGTGAGCAGCCATCACGGCTTGCTTAGTGTGCTGCACAAACGCTCAGATGCTTGAATATTCTTCCTTCAAGGCATCGTTTCAAACAAATGTTTGGGGTTGATGACCCAAATTCAAGAAGAACGGTGAGTACCCTGTAGACTCAGATCTAGCAGAATTGATCACAAATTCAATAGCAGGTAAGCGTCCAACCCAATCACGTTGATTTGGTCCAATACAGGATCTCAACATTTGACCGATTGTTCAGTTCACTCATTCAGTTGATCAAAAAGTTAGCGGTCAAAGCGTGTGAACCTTCCTCCACCACACTTATCCAACGCTTTTTTTGACTATTTCACTTATTTCGCTTATTTCGCTTATTCATTCAGTTTTTCCATTTTTGTAAACCAAAACCATGTGGCTTGCCTCACACGAGACCCTGCACATCTGTTAACTGGCACAGGGCACAGCTGCAGCCCACATTTGACCGTGCGTCGCAGATTTGACCGATAGCCATCTTTCCCTTCCATGTTCTCCATGCTCTATGTCCTCTCCACATTTCCATCCCTCCTCTCTCTCTATTGCTTTGCCATGCGATCCACAGCGTTAAGTGGTGCCTCAGATCATTACCTAAGATTTCTTTTTCATTTCCCTCGCTGCCTTTAGAGGAGCCCCTTGGAAGGGCAGAATTGTGTCTCAGCTGCATAGCATCTTCACAGTCCTCTCCCTTGAGAGTGATTAGTCTGCACTGGGGTTGTGCCTGATTTGCAAAGGACAACTGGGAGCCACTGTGGTTGCACAGTCCCAGGCTGAGTCTATATAGACTATATCCAGTAGACATTTACATACCATACCATACCATACCATACCATATCATACACTGTGTTGTTGGGTAGTCCAGGTTGGCTATTGACTGGATAT
>JBBPQE010000350.1:0-24790 GCA_038092335.1 Boletus vinaceobasis | reverse complement strand
CTCCCATCCCGGCCCAGTTGCGTTCCGCGTACCTGCACGTATCGGTTCCATACCGCTACTGGTTTCCGCAACCCGGGTGGTCGCGAGAAGCCGTCCGTCAACATTGGCACGACGACGACAGCGGCGCCAAAGCTACAGAAACCTCTACCAAGGAGCCTATTGTAATTGGCCACTGTCACACTGGAACTCGGAGGCTGACACCACCAAAGCCGATCACCTATCTGCATGCTGTCGAGCCGGCATTTCACCAAGCATGGTCGCCAGCGGTGTCTCCAGACCTGTCCTTCCCATTGCAGAGCCGGACGATGGATGTCGATGTCGATGTCAAATAGTTCAGGACACCGACGCAGGTCCGTGACGACGAGACCCCCTCCAGCATGCGCGAGGCGTCGATATTAGATGTTGCAGGAACGCCGTTCGTGGGGACGTTGTGGGTCAGTTTCCTCTCCCTTTGTATTATTACCGCCCCGGGCGGTCGTCGAAACCCAGGCAAGCCCAGTAGGGCCCATAGTTGGATCGAATGGTAAAGTCAAGATCAACGGCCTTACCAAAGAGCCATCTGCCGAGGTTTCACACACGGTCTGTGCTGCGACGATCGTCTCTCCCTCACCACAGCACATCGCCCCCTCGATAGCCACACTCGCGAAAGTGGCGGACGGAAGCCAGGCATTGTCGCCTACCAAGGCTTTGGACATTGGCAGCAGAACCCAAATGACGGTCTGTTTTCCCGTTGAGATCGCCCGGCCCTTCTTTTCGCCGCCGGGACGTACGTTGCAGTCGAGTCCCAAGACTGCTCCTTTTGACGCAGTGGGTACCGATGCATCACGGACGCAAAGGCGTTGAAGAATCCAACAACGAGATCAAGATCGAGATTCCCAGAGCGCGGAGAAGGGTGGTGGGGTGGTTGTCATTGGTTGACCACCGCCCGCATCGTCTTTCGACCACCAACTTTCCTTGATTCGATTGAGTCACTTGTATCCCCCTCTCCAACAATTGCCCCACCTCCTGTTGACCTTGGATGCTTGATGATATGACCCACCCATCGGTCCCATTCATCAGTGCTACGACCCACTTCCCCATCCTTTTGAACTCTGAAGACCCTGCCTATATCCCCCGCGACAAGTCTTGCGACGCCGATCCTAGACCCAGTTAGTTTCTGACCGTGTTGGATATTCGTATCCATCCGAGCTGAACGATACAATACCTCCATGACTGCCGCCATCTTTATTGACATTCCGAGTCCCACGTTCTCTTCTAAATTTTATTCGACCTTTGACAACGTTGACGCCATCACACGCAGGACTCGCCTAGCCCAGCACCGACCGTCTCTCCACTCTGATGACCTTGTCGCCCTTTGCAGATGCCGCAGTAACTTCCTGCAATAACGTCCAGATCCAGCAGAAAGCGCGAGCAGCTTGAACATCTACTTCGCCACCACTTCCACCCCTCTTCCATCATGACACACCTTCCTTTCCTATCTCCGCACAGCCTGCACGTGTGTCCTCTCTAGCACGTCCACTTAGTGTGCGGACAAAGGTCGCGGGTGGTGGTGGTAAATTGGTGTTCTCGCTCGGCAATAGAAAGATCACATTGGGTGAACCATTCGCCGCGACCCATCAAGATTAGCAGTCTAGTTAGGCATCTCACTGTCCATCTCTGTTAACCACACAGATCCACGCGCCTGCTGACCACTTCCGACGATTCGCTCAACCATCTCAATTGACCGCCCCAGATAATTCGCAGGCTCGCACAACCGGCGCAACTCGTCCCTCCCTATCCCGGTAGAGGCCACCTTGTCGTCCGCACACAGAAGCTCAAGCAACAGCACATCTTCATTTGCACTCCTTCGGCAGAGATCGTACACGAGATCGTGCGCGACCTGCCGTCCCATCTTGTCTGCAAGGGCCATCATGACCGCCTCGGAGACAATTCCACCTTTAGTCAGGCCCAAATTCCTCTCCATCGCTCCCGGGTGCACTTCCAAGCCAGCCACAAGATCAGCTGTATGTTTCAGCGTGGTACACGTCAACTTGGATATCTCCGGTAACACAATCCATTCAATCTCCCACGGTCCCGTCGAGCGCTCGTGGTCCGCTACCATTGCCTCGTACAGCGCACTGGAATGAGAGCGCACGCTAGCAGCCATGGCAGTAATATAGGCACATGAGACGGGGTTACGCTTTTGTGGCATCGTCGAGGACGATCCACGTTGGTTATGGAAAGGTTCGGACAGTTCAGCCACTTCAGTTTGCATGAGGAGTTTGACGTCCGTCGCGAACTTGGCACACGTCCCAGTTAAGAGTGCAAAGAATCCGCCAACTTCAGCAATACCATCGCGTTCTGTGTGCCAAGCAATCTCGGGAACTGGGAGCCCGAGACAGTTCGCGAGTGCTTTCTGGCATGGTAGCGCTTTGTCAGCAGGGAGTGAGGCGAGTGTACCAGCAGCACCGCCGAACTCGAGCGCAAGGACCCGTGGCCTGAGTTGCTCGAGGCGTTGCTCGTGTCGTTGGAAGGTGGCGAGAAGGCGCGCAAGTTTGAAGCCCAATGTGATAGGGACAGCCTGTTGGAGGTTGCTGCGAGCAGCCATGGGTGTGGCAGCATGGCGCTTTACGAGCGCGCCAAGGCTCTTGGTGATGTCCTCAAGTAAAGTGGAGACGATGTCGAGTGTTGCCGCCAGCTGAAGGACAGTTGCAGTATCTGTTACGTCCTGTTCCCAACCTGCAGTCAATTCTAGGGACATCTGCCACCTGGTGGTTGGAAGAGTCACCTGAGTCGTTGCACCGTAATGAGCCCACTCTCCGAGACCCGGGTGTTTGGTGTTGACTCGACGGACGATCTGCTGGACCAGACCCAGAACTGGGTACCCGATCTTCTCGGTGTCTCGCTTGAGCTCTTCGAAATCAATATTGTCGACATCTACGCAAAATGCGCAGATCTCAGCGGCAGCGTCTTCGGGAATGATGTTGAGATCTCCTTGCACACGAGCGAGGGAACCCGCGAAGAGAAGATAGTTGGCGGTGCGTGTTCGATCTGACCAGATGGAAGAGACGTCCGGGGTAGAGAAGATGTTTTCAAAGATGTTTGGGCAAGCCATGTTCGAGGGTTACTTCAATAGCATGCATCTCTGAATCGGAGTTTCGCGCGGGGTGTTATTTGAGTATTACATTGTGAGCATTCGTTGGGGTTTGGGTTGTTCTCCAAAGTTGAACGAAGCAGTCATTGGTTTCACTGTGTCCTAGAACCTGAGGAGCTCCCGAGTCAAGGCAAAGCATAGACGCTCTGGTCTAAAGCAAGGACCCCACTCTCTCGACAACATCAGAAGGCGTCCCAGGTCTCTTGATCGCTCAGGCGCTCGGTGCGGAATGTGGATCCAGTTCCACATATCTCCTACCTTCCAAAACCATTCTAACAGCTGAAGCAAGATCTCTTCGTCGGTGATGTTCGGTACGGACAATATTTGCGACAACGATGACAATGGAGACTTGGGAGGCGTTTATGTGAGTTCGAACAGCAATTGTTTAAGCCGCGTTGGACAAGGTTGACGGTATTTGATGTGGAACAGCACGGGTCCGTTCAGCGTCGAAACAAGAGCAATTATTCGGTCGTGCTGGACGTCGGGTTAGACGACGTAGAACTCGAGACCGGGTGACGCGGGCGATATTCCTATTTTAGCAGGTTGGCCGCCGGAAGTGTTCCATATTTGTGAGTATAGCACAGCCTCCCGTGGAACTGATATGACATCACAGAGACAAGATTTAGGAGCGTCGACACAACTTGACATTGACCATCTTGATTCACTGCCTTCTCGCTGCACCTCATTTTGTCCGTGCACGCTCAGCTCTACCTCTCACTCGAAAATCACAATGGGCGTACTAGACTTCTCTGGCAAGCAAGTCGGTCGCTATCGTCTCTCCTCCCTTCTCGGCTCTGGCGCAGCCGGCTGTGTCTACCAGGCTGTAGACGCTATGTCGATGATCTCGCCCACTTTCGCTATCAAGTGCGTACTAGAGAGTCACATTACTCGGCGCTGGCGTCAGCAAATGGCAGAGATCAACAATCACAACGCCGTAGTTGGTTGCCCGCACGTAATGGTACTGTGCGATGTCGTTAAAGAGCATGGCTATCTCTTCCTCGTCTTCCCTCTATGCGAGATGGATATGTTTAGAGCGATCTGGAGAGAGAAATTGTTTTGGAGGAATGACGGCCTCATTAAAAAGGTATTCATAGAAATATTAGATGGCGTATTTGCCTGTCATCGCAAGGGAATTTTTCATCGGGACCTCAAACCAGAAAATATCATGTGCAATGCAGAAGGGGCGGGAATCCTGATTAGTGATTTCGGACTGTCTAGCGACCGTCGTATCTGTCGTGACGGTGGATGCGGAACTGTCTCCTATATGAGTCCAGGTCAGTCTCACTCGTCCCAACGCACTTTGTGATTGATCTGACCTGCTTCGAGAATGCTTGGATAAGGGTGAAATTTTCTATCACGCAGACCCAGCGGATATTTGGTCGTTGGGCGTGATCCTCTTCAATATGGTGACAAGTCGTTTTGCATGGGAAGCCGCTTGTCCGACGGACGAGCAGTATAAGGCCTATTGTTCCAAGAAAACCTATTTATTGCGCACGTCACCGATCTCAGAGCCTCTGAGTGAGCTACTTGATAAAATTTGGCACCCAATCCCTATGAGGCGCATGTCGATCCCAGCGATCCGGAAAGCGATTCTGGACATGGACACATTCTATAGATCGCCTCGTCCATCCCACTCACCGTTGTCAAAGCAATTGGTCTTGGTTGACTCGTAAGTCTTATACGACCCCAGTCGAGTTCGATAAGAACTGACTTGGACATTTCGCGTAGTCAGCAGACCCGTGTGGCTCTCATGGAAGACGGAAAGAAAAAAAAAAGTTGTGCTCCGATTGACATCCTGGGGAAAGCTCCGCTGTGTTGTTTGGACTAGACCCAGGCCAGCGTGGCCTTTCGTATGTTTTCGCGCTGTCAGACGTCCCCGAGATTCCCCGCGAGAACCTACTCACAGGCACAGCTTGTAAGTTCTCCGTGTTATAGATACTTATACACATAATGTACTATAGCAAACACATAATATCAAAATACTTTTCAAATCTACTACAGAAGCGACAAAGTTGTTCGCTGACCAGACACCATCGGCGCCGTCGGTCCGAATGTGTTCGGCAATTCCCGATTGTTCTGGTAAAATTAAGAAACCGGCCAGTTGCGGACAAACGCTTTTTCAACCTTTCTCCTACCGCGACGACCACAACGACAACGACGACAAAGATGTTTGCTCGCACCGCAGTCCGTGCCCTCACCAACCAATCCCGCCTCTTCTCGACCACCGCCGCACGCAACACCAAGGTTGCCGTCCTCGGCGCCGGAGGTGGTATTGGCCAACCTTTGTCGTTGTTGCTGAAAAACAATCCCTTGGTCACCTCCCTTAGTCTGTATGATATCCGCGGTGCACCAGGTGTCGCCGCCGATGTCAGCCACGTCGACACTGCAAGCGAGGTAGATGATTGTGCGCTCTCTTGAGATCGGCTGCAGACTAAGCAGTCTGTTAGGTTCGAGGATATGCCGCCGACAAGCTGGACGAGGCCCTCGAGGGCGTCGAGGTCGTTGTTATCCCTGCTGGTGTCCCAAGAAAGGTAGGCCTGTTTGTCGTACATTCATCACACTGCTCACGCACTGCCTTGTAGCCTGGTGTAAGTAATTGCCCGTCTGGTATCGTTTGTTAGGCTAATAATGATTCAAGATGACCCGTGACGATCTTTTCAACGTGAGTATTTGTCGACGTGTCTTGATACAAAGATCGATGTTTTTCCAGACCAACGCCTCCATTGTCCGCGACCTCGCCAGCGCCATCGGCCGTGTCTCCCCCACAGCACACATTCTCGTTATCTCCAACCCTGTCAACTCTACCGTGCCCATTGTTGCTTCGACACTTGCCAAGGCTGGCGTCTACAACCCTTCACGTGTTTTCGGTGTGACCACCCTCGACGTCGTCCGTGCTGCCCGCTTCACCGCTGGTCTCGCTGGCGTTCACCCTAATGACACCCCTATTACCGTCGTCGGTGGTCATAGTGGTGCCACCATTGTTCCCCTACTCTCCCAGAGCAAGTATGGAAAGGACATCAAAGGCGAGGTGTACGATAAGCTTGTTTACCGCATCCAATTCGGTGGTGACGAGGTCGTCAAGGCCAAGGATGGTGCAGGAAGCGCAACCCTTTCGATGGCGTATGCGGGCGCCAAGTTCACTAATTCCTTGTTGCGGGGTTTGAACGGCGAAAAGGGTGTTGTGACGCCCACGTTTGTCGAGAGCCCCCTCTTCAAAGACCAGGGCATCGACTTTTTCTCTACCAATGTTGAGCTTGGCGTAGGTGTCGTCTTTTTTGCCATTGACGATTGGTTGACCTGGTGATGTAGGTCAATGGTGTCGAGACGATCCATCCCCTTGGACCTTTGTCTGCAGAGGAGGAGAAATTGCTGGCTGCCTGCTTGCCTGAGCTCAAGAAGAACATTGAAAAGGGCAAGGCATTCGTTGAGAGCTCATAGATTTAGACCCATCGCTACTCAAAATACCTCTTGCTTGAGTGCATGCACTCTTTGTTCTCGATATGATAGTGATAGGTGTAGACTCATCGACGTCCATTCTTTTTGACCATGGTGAACCCGTCTTCGTCTACTTGTGGTTCCTCCCTCGTCTGAGGTTCCGAGCGATTCAACAATTGTGGGACTGATTCCTCCTCGCTCTCCTCTCCTTTGTCGTCCTCATCCTCCCACTCCCTTCCACTCTCGCTCCCACTCCCCACACTTATCTCGTACTTTGGCATCTTTCCCTTGACCCTCTCCGCCTGTGCTTCGAGGTCATTCATGAATGTCTCGTCGCCCTCACGGACAGCTCCAAAGAGTTTGACGATATCCTTGGCGACAGCGGCTGCACTGTCGTCTTCGAGCGTGACGTCGAATTCGTCAATCATGATTTGGACAAGAAGTTCTTCGATGTAGACAGCGTCTGGTGGGAGCTCCGTTCCCAAATTGACCGTTCGCGGAAGGGCAGGGGCTGATGACGTGGTGGTGGTGGGGACGGGGGTAGGAGGAGTGATAAAGGCCTCGAACTGGTCGACGAGGACGCCCGCTAACCAGCGTTGTTTCTCGGTGGAGGCGGACCCGCCCCAGGAGGCGTGGACGGCGAGACGGAGGACGGGCCAGAGTGCGAGGCGGGCGAGGGTGCCTCGGGCGAAGAGGATGGTGTGGGGGTGGGGGGTGGACATGGATTTTCTTTTGGCGGGGGGGTAGGGTAGAACGTCCCTCTCTTTTTGATGGGCGAAGGATCCGATGTACTACGACTATCGGATGTACGTTTGGGTGAGCCCAGCTCAGTCAATAGTAATGGAGCGTCTCAATCGATGCGAGATAAGACGGGGAGGAAAAGAAGTATGTACCGGCCTATCCGCCAATTGACCTGACTCATAAGACGAGGTCCCAGAACTATCGCGCGATGAATGTATATCTTGATCCCCATACATCGAGTGTCAGTATATGATATCCATGGGTACATAGGTACTATGTACACAGGCCAACAGCCGGTGTGTTTGGTCCTTCTGTCTTCGTCGGGCAAGTCTGCCAGATCTACGCCATCACGGAGGTACCCCTCCCTACCAATTGAGTTCCGTCGCTCCGAGCGACGATTCGAACACTTCTATGACTTACTCGATCGCGGCCACTTCGCTTGGCCATCCGAGAGCTGCGTCACCAGACAACCGAGGGATCCGATAGAATGTGTCCATGGTCAGAATGGCTTGTCGGATCTGCAGTATTTGAAGCCGATCCATTGGATTTGGACGAAGGATCTCTTAACCACCTCGTTGAGTGCTCAGGATATCGGGAGGGCATTATACAGATGATCCTCATCGTTGAGGAACGCTCGAAAGTGGACATTAGACGCACGAGCAGCCCTCCACTATAGATGACGACCGGTGACCATGTTTACCAGAATGATGCCCAGCGCCTAGATATCAGCGAGGCCGGGGTAGTATACGATGTCGCCGTTGGTCCGTTGTCCTAAAGGCACGTTAGCGCAGCCATTCCACTGGTGGGCTATCCGGTGATCCCAGATGGCCTGGAACAGGTCACGCTGACACAGCTTGAAGACGATGAACAGGTCCAAGTTCTCGTCGATGGCTTCCGTGAGCGGCAAGACATGAGGAGAACATCCGGTCACCAATTGAATTGGTGGCGAAGTAGTACTTACTTCGGAAGTGTGACTGAGGAGTTGCTTAGGAGTAAGGTCGAACTTGGAGATATACTTGATGTCGACAGCACCGTAGACAACGCCAGTTTGGAAGAGAAGTCGAGCGGGAGGAGGAGAGGTAAAGTCCTATAAAGTGATGTCATAGCCCGAGTCCGGTCAAGTTTACAATTTTGGAAATTTCCCGGAGATTTCTCTGTCCTAAAAGGGAAGTTCTCCCGGACTTGCTTAGACGTACGGATTTTAGAGTGCGAAGATGGGCAAAGTAACCTGCACGATGAATGAAAACAACAAACTTGGTCAGCTGTAGAACGACCACCTCCACTACCTGATGGATACGGGGTTGGTTGTCATCGTCAACCGAGCGTTCAATATGTTACAACTTGAAGGATCTTGTCGCCGCGGATGGAAAATTTGCACAGCCACTTACCTAAGCGGGAAGTTGAGACGGCTTGGGAGTCTCTCACCAGTTGAACATCATACCGCAAACGTCTTCCATTCGTCCTCACCGTCGCCCACAACGAGCTCGTCTTTGAGCATGTTGGGCAGCCTTTCTGACTTGTGCTAACACGATTATCACTTGTCAAGAACCAACCGAGCGTTATACAACTTAATACCTCTGAATTCTTTTCGGTTTCACACCCACATAGAGACTTACATATATTGAATCGCTCATGTCACAGGAACAAGTTCACAGAGTTGCAACGCTTAAGCGACAGGATCCCTTTGACCTCCGTGACCACCTCCTCGCCGACGAACAGTCCATGGCGAGCTCACATATGCACGCCCACGCCGATGCCACCAACCAATACGGTTCCGGCGGGGGTGCCTCCGACGAGGAACACTCCGTCCTCGAAGACGACTCTGATGCCGACGACCGCGAGATGGACTACATGGACGACGAAGACGACCGTTCCTCCTCCCTCTCCATCCCAAACGAGAGCATCGACTTCGATTTGGTCTACTCTCTCCACAGCTTCGCTGCGACCGTTGAGGGTCAGGCCAGCGTCGTCAAGGGCGACAGTCTCTTCCTCATGGACGACACGAACAGTTATTGGTGGCTCGTGCGCGTGCTCAAAACCCAGGACGTAGGATATATTCCTGCTGAAAATATCGAGACACCTTTTGAACGTCTTGCACGTCTCAACAAGCACCGCAACGTTGACGTGCGTGTTCAGCCTTTCGTGGAGGCGCCTTACTCACTGCATCCCCTTTGTAGCTCGCCCATGCTACACCGCAAGAGCTCCAGGAAGACGTCGAGCGCGTCCGTAATAACCTGTCTTCTCGCACAGGTTCCCACCACTCGCCTTCCCCGACCCCCGGCCTTCCCGCGGGAAACCACCCCCGTCCAGGCACGAAAGCTGTCATGTTCACCCCCGCACTCTCCGTGCATCGTTATCCGCCTGCCGTCTGGAACGAAGAAGAAGAGGAAGAGGAAGATGTGGAATGGGAAGATGGTGCATACGAGGAGGAGGACCCCGAACTTGCCGAGGAGATGTCTGTCCGCACAAGGCAAAGTCAAATCGAGGACCAGGAAAGCATGGCTCTGGATGCCATGCAGATGGAGCCGGATGATGGCATGGGCTGGGACGACTCCGCTGCCGAGAACATGCAGGCCCTGAGCGCACAAAAGAAGCAGCAGCAGCAAATGTCGATGACCCCTGAAATACTCCGACCCGGTGCATTACAGCAGAAACCCGTCGAACTGCAGCAGCAACAACAACAAGAGATGATCATTGCTCAACAGCGTCAGCAACAGCAGCAGGAACAACAGATGCTCTCTCAGCAAGCGTTGCGTCATCATAGTTCGTGGGATAGACTATCCTTGGAGAGGAATGTTTCCTCTCCCAGCCAATCTGCTGACCCTATCGATGCCATCGAAACGAGAAAGCTCTCCGCCACTCCCCCTATTGTACGCGACGAACCTGCCAAGCCATTCCCGGGAAGCGCTGGCCCCATGCTCCCAAGTGCTGTCATGCAACAGCAAGAAGACGATCGCAAGCGTACCCGTGAGGAGATCGAGGCTCTTGAAGAAGCGGCAAAGAAAAAACTCAAAGGCAGAGACAAAGATAAGGTTACTCCGGTTAGCACGTCTGTCCCCATTTCCAACCAAGCTTCGAAATCATCTCATTCGGGAGGTGGCAAGCTCCGCAAGGATCGCGAACACACTGACGATGATGGGAAGGAGAAGAAGGAGAAGAAAGGTCGTGGTGGCGTCTTTAGTTTGTTTGGGCGCAAGAAAGACAAGAACAAGGACAAGGCGTCCATTGAGAGCATATCATCAGATGTCACGCGCGAGTCTCAGGACTCTGGTCAGTCCTCGAACCAACAACATGGCACTGGTGTCGAAACCCCATTGTCTCCCATCACGACAACCGCATTTCAGCAGCAGCAGTCTATCCGCGCTTCTGTCGAAGCTAGATCTACCCCTCAGCGACAACAACCACTCTCTACGGGTGTCCCTCAGACACCCACAGGTCCTGGCCAGGTGTCTCAACATGCATCTACTTTGCGCCAACGGGACCAACAACAACAGGCACTTTACCAACAATACCTCAACCGTTCCCCATCCTCACCCCCCGAAGCGCCATCGTATGGCTTACAATCTGCCTTTGCTGGCAATTCTCCTTACACCAGCCCAAGCACCACGGCAGCAAGTCTGGGTCTTGGTCTGCCGTCATCCCGACCACGTCCTGGCTCCCTTATCATCTCTCCCGCCGCCGACGGACAGGGTCTTGGTGTTCCCGAACTCAGTGTCATCCGTATCTTTGCGGGAAACAATGTGCAGACTGAAGCCACCTTTAAGACTGTCTTGCTCAACTCGTCCACGACCTCCACAGACCTTATCCGACAAGCCATTCAACGATTTCGACTCCCCTCATCCGAGACTGAAGCGGCGACGTCCTATTATCTCATGATCAAGCAGGTGGAAGGGACGTCGACGGTACTTTTGCCAGAGGAAAAACCCTTGGTGGTATTTGAAACCATCGTTGAGACGGTGATGGAGCTCCCCAAGGTGAAGCGGAGTAGTATGGGAAGCATCAGTTCTGTCTCCAGCAATCTCTCCATGCACCCCGCCATCAAGCAGCTTTCCATGAATGATTTCACGGACGACTCGGCCGTCAAGTTTTACCTGAACAAGCGGGGCGCGGACGGCAAGGAGAGCTTGCTGACCGGGGATGACGAGGATGAGACGATATATGCAGAGTCCACGCGCGATACGATCGATGGTGTCAGCGTCTCGTTGAATTCCAGCGTCAACGTCACGCCTGAGCGATTCAGCTCACCATCTTTCCGATTCGCATTGCAGTTGGTAATCTACCCTGAAGATCTTCCCGACGATATGGTGTTTGATCCTTTGACGGAGGCGATTGTATTCAAGAACACGCTGAAGGACCGGATGACTTCTGTTTCATCCGTCTCCTCCGGGGTCTCGCTGAGTCAACGCCGGAAGGTGTTTACGTTCCCGAAGAACGTGACTGTTGCCGAAACGATTGAGCTCGGGCTGGAGAGATTTGGCATACTCGAGGGTGTAGTTGATGGTGGAGACGAAGTTGAAGACAAACTCACAAAGAGAAGGAGCTCTACCAAAGTTCGCTATTGGCTGACAGCTTCCATTAATGGCCAAGGTAGGCTGCAGTCGTTCACAACGTCATCCTGACATACTCACCTTTCACGCCCGTCATCGCAGAACGGGAGCTGTCACCCTCGAGCAGAGTCGTCGATGCTTATTTACGCCCTCCGACCTTCCGACGAGTCCAAGAGAACAGTAAACGTCGTTCCATTGATTCCACCCTTCTCCTTGGAAATGTGGAAGACGTCTCTCCCGGTGATCCCGTCTTCATTCTCCGCCGTGCTGTTTCCTACCGCACATCGTCCTCTCGTTACCGTATGTCTGCCCCTCTTGACGAAATTGCTCTTCAACACCTCCGGGATTCCGTCTCAGGCTCCAGCCTCAGTTCTGATAACGCGACGCAGGAAGAAACGATACATAAACCCCGCCAGTTATCTAGACAAGAAATCATCGCTGCGCAGAGGGCTGCTTCGAGGGAAAAACAACGCGCTATTCTTTCCGCGCAGACGAACTCTGTGAGGGGTGTGGATGTCTTGCTCCCTGGCAACGCCATCATTCGTAGCTCACGGTATGACACTGCGGACCGTATCCGATATTCGTACCTGCAAGACGGCGAATCCTATGACGTGAGCGACATCATTGAACAAGAGCTCCGCGAGACGAGTGGATCGTCATCTCCGCTGCACAAGCATGACCTCTTGGAGGGTGTCTTCGGGAGAAACAAGGACAGAGACGGGCTGAACGAAAAACTGGACCGGGTTCTTGCCAAGATCAAGGGCGAGCGCCTTGGCGTCCAGTATGCCACCGTCAAAGTCAGCGAGGATCGGTCTGATAACCCGCCGTCCGCGCGCTCGACCGGCTCGTCTGCGTCGATGTATTCGATGGACGAGTCGGCAGGACGGACGTCAACACCGCTGGCGGTGCCGGATATGAAGCGGACGACATCGCCGTCGCCGCTTAGTGATGTGGAGTCGCGTTCTGCAACGCCTACGTTGTCTTCGGCAGCTGGGACAGCGCACGCGCGCTCGACCACACCGCCAGCCCAGTCGCACTCGCATTCTCAGTCTCAGTCTCAGTCCCATTCCCAGCGCCAGCCGTCCATCGCGTCGGTCATATCCGACATGACGTCTACATCCATGTATGCGACACCCACCGCGCAGCTACTCAGCCCAACCGAAACGGAGGACACCCTGAGCACGCGGAGCGACGTCACGTCCAAACCTGCCCCGCAATCCCAGTCACAAACGCGCTTGCCAGTCAAACGGCCCTATATATCCCCCGACGACTTTGGCGTGGAACGAATGCTGGCCATCATCGAGATAGCAGGGACGGTGGTGAAGCCACCCGAGCCGCCGTTGCATCCCGTGGAAGAAATGTTGTTTGGGAGGTCTATCGAAGTACAGACGCTCCACCCGGAGATTCGGGAGATTTATTCTGGGGCGTTTCACCAACTGGATGAGATGGATAAGGTGAGTGACACTTCTTTCTCTTTCTCTTCTTTCTTTCTTTGACCGCTATGGGGGTTTGTGTTGACTTGACTTGCAACCTGGCAGACGCTGGACGAGTACCTTCAACAGGCGCTGGCGGTGTGAGATAAGGTATGGAAGAAGAAAAGGGCCATGATTGGATTGTTTTTACCGTTCCGTTCGTTACGCTATTTATCGACTTTATGTTTTCGTTTGCTTTCAAAATGCCCAGTCGTTCTTTTTTTGCGTTCGTATGCGTTATAGTCACTGACAAGCATGAATATGAGGGTCCTCGACTCGAGCACCTTGTGCGACGGACGTCGTCTGTCTGTCTTTACACGAAAATCCAACTTTGCAGCGCCGAGCGTCCCCTGTGTGATTATCAGTTTGTCGTGCTTGGGTTGGTTCAGGCATTTTGCTAAGTATTCCATTGTAGACGGATAACATTTCTTGGGTTCTTCCATACCGCCGTGCAGGTTTCCGACACAATAGGATTCGGGGACCTTTTCAGTGCCGCAGACCAACCCTTTACAAGTGGGCAATCCTTGTCGCCTAGAGCAGTCACTCACATTTGAATACTCCTGCGACCTGCAATAGTAAACGTACTTGATGGTTTTAATATGACCTTCGCGAATTCTCATCGGGAACACCAACCAACAGCGCGCAATGATCGTCTCTCGCTGCGCCTACTTCAACGCCGACAGCCAATGTCGTGCTAGCACAAGACGCACTCGCCAAGGGCACGTATGCAGTTTACGGGAGACAGGGAGCGAACCAGGTATCGTTAACGGGTGTAGACCATTTACCGAAGATGGCGTGGAATTGGACGGCAGTGTCGTCGGGCTGAGGGGCAGTCTGGCCTAAAGGGACCCGAGTGGATTTTGAACTCACATTTGGCCTGGAACATCATTCGGTTACGCAGTGCGCATTAATCAGGGCCCGGAACCTGAATGTTGATTCGACTGTGTCTGCATTACTGGCTGTCTTACCTGACTGCGATTTCCACTTCACAACAGAACCCCGAACTTGAGAAAGGCCGTCGTAGCACTCTGTGACTCTGAAGTGTGTATTAGTTTACACTGCCAGTTATGCGAAACAGTATGAACACAAGATATGCATTTGCGGGGGTCACAAGTGAGATATATATGCAGTTTATGTCTTGATACCACCATTAGTACCAAGGTTAAGCGCCAAAGTAGGAAATACGCATTTGTTGGATGCCAATCAAACATTTAGCATTTTTCGAGTCAAGGTTCTAGCCCGACGGTGCTTGGTGAGGAAAGGCGCTATGGAAGCTGGTCCAACACAACTTCCATCTCGTTCACGCCACCGCCGGCAGAACTCGAAGAAAATACATCTGCACCAGAAGCAAGTGACTCTATGAGGAGCGCCAACCGTGACGGACCAAGGTTCGGTTCCTATCCAGACGAACGTGTTCAGTCCCGGAAACACTTCCACGTCCCTCAAGGGGCACACACCTTACGTATCTCTTCCAGGTCGTCCTTAAAACCCTCCGCGATAGACGCCATCCAGAACTTGCGAAACTTTTCCTTGAGCGCTTGCTCGCTCTCCGGCGCATTTTGAGGGATGAAAGGTGGTATATCCACGTCAGGTTGCGGAGAGGGCGAGTCGCGTTGCGGGGGAGGTTCAGGATGACCAGGTCTAGAAGGTGGCACGGATGTGCCAACGCCTCCCTCACGTGGATCGTCATTTTGTGAGTCATCGGACGAGGAAGAAGACACTTCGTCTGCATCCGAGCTTTCTGACGTGGCTGATTTTGACTGCTGGACTGGGATCGTCACGGTCTTAGATGTCAACGCGTCTGATGAGGACGAGGAAGAGTCCTCTTCAGAAGACGATGAATCTGACACAACCCTTCTTTTTCGTTTTCTGTTTCTTTTTCTCGTTGGCTTTGGTTGTTCTGGTCCCATCTGTGAATGTTCTACACAGACCGCAAGGAAGTCTAACGCTTCAAGGATGACATTACACAATCATATGCACGTGCTTACGTAAATACTATTATACGGGTAGTTTCGGTTTGCACCAACGATTATGGTCGGAACAGTTCAGTTTGTGAGCACCATCCAGATCAAGACGATGAGCAGCAAGGTCGTCGGCGTACTCGGTGCGCGTGAGCCTATTCTCCTTGTAATTGTTCCGCGGTATTCTTACTACTACTCGCAGATCATCATGTCATCCCATGTCCACTGGAAGGCATCTGACATGTTTGAACCCAACAGGTGGTGGTCAGCTCGGCCGCATGCTCGCAGCATCCGCTTCTCTACTCAATATCGACATTGTCATCCTTGACGTCGGTGAGTCAGCACCAGCAAAACAGATCATCGCGCCCCGCTCGCCCACACTCGCCCATATCGACGGCTCATTCGCCGACCCCGAAAAGATCAGACGACTCGCGGGAAGAGTCGACATCATCACCGTGGAGATCGAGCATGTCGACGTGGGCATACTCAAAGAGATCGAGCTGACACCAGGGGCGAGGGCCGTCATTCATCCCAGCCCCTCCACTATTGCTGTCATCCAGGACAAGTTCGAGCAGAAGAAGTACTTGCGCACCAACGGTTGTCCCGTCTCCGAGTTCGTCAATGTCGAGCCGACGATCGAGTCGATAGAAGCTACCGCCACCCAGCTCGGTCTCCCTTTTATGCTTAAGAGCCGGACCCTCGCATACGACGGGCGAGGCAATTTTGTTGTTCGGACGCTTGATCAAGCAACAGAAGCGCTAAAAGCGCTCGCGAACCGTCCATTGTATGCCGAAAAATGGGTCCCTTTCATCAAGGAGATTGCAGTCATGGTCGTACGTACTACTGACGGAGACGTGGTTTCCTATCCCGCTGTCGAGACCGTCCACAGGAATAACATCTGCCACCTCGTCTTCGCTCCTCTCCGGAGTCACGACCCCCTTGTAGCTTCCCGTGCGCAGCGGATCGCCGAGTCTGCCATTCAATCACTCCGAGGCGCTGGTGTCTTCGGTGTCGAGATGTTCCTCATGGAAGATGGTCCGTACGCATGGCCGCGTTCGCGCCTACACCTCCAACGTCCACCTACTCACCACCACCTCAGGAAAAATATACATCAATGAAATCGCCCCTCGTCCTCATAACTCGGGGCACTACACCATCGAAGCCTGCCACACTTCCCAATACGAGAACCACCTCCGCGCCATCCTCGGGCTCCCCCTCGGAAGCACAGCCCTCAAAGTCCCCTCCGCCGTCATGCTTAACATCATCGGCAGCTCCACCTCTATGGAGCCCATCAAAGCCTTTACCACCACCGCACTCACTATCCCCGGTTGCGCTATTCACCAATATGGTAAATCCGAGTGCCGGGCGGGCCGAAAAATGGGTCACGTTACTCTCGTCGCAGACACCGATGCCAACCTGCGCGCGCCCCTCCGTCTCCTTCTGTCTGCCCTCCCTATTCCCAGCACACAAGCAGAGATCGACGCTTATGCCCCACCTTTACCAGTCCCAGGGAGCGGCCACCCAAGTGCGCACCCGATCGTAGGAATCATTATGGGCTCCGACTCGGACCTCCCCATACTCCTCCCCGCTGCGCATGTCCTCGACCGCTTGTACATCCCGTACGAGCTCACGATCGTTTCTGCGCACCGTACACCGGACAGGTTGGTATCGTATGCGCGAAGCGCACGGGCGCGCGGACTGCGGGTCATCGTGGCTGGCGCAGGCGGCGCGGCGCATCTGCCGGGGATGGTAGCAGCGATGACCAGCCTCCCGGTAGTAGGCGTTCCTGTCAAGGGGAGTGCGTTGGATGGGGTGGATTCTTTGCACAGTATCGTGCAGATGCCGGTAGGGACGCTTTCTTTCTTTCCTTTTTTTGGATAGCGTGTGTTCAGTGGAATGTATGCTCACTCTACGACGCCGCACAGCGTGGTATACCGGTGGCGACAGTCGCGATCAATGGGGGTATGAACGCCGGTCTGCTTGCTGTCCGCATTCTTGGCGCAGGTATGCCGAATCTCTTCACGGCGATGGAAGAATACCTCGAAAAACTCGAAAAGGAGGTGTTGAGCAAGGTAGACAAGCTTGCCGAGGTCGGGTGGGAAAAGTACGAGGTAAAACGGTAGTTATGGATTACCTGGGCCTAACACGTGTGTAACTATCACCTCAACCAACTCTTTGATCATGCCATGCGGTCGAAACGTCGAATAAGTGAGAAGCAGCAAGTACAGTACATACGTATCATATCGTACCCAATGTTTGGCCATTTCTTGAATAACCACACAATTACGCGGTTAATTTTCTGCGATCTTCTCGCGAGCACGCTTGTCGTCAGTGAGGGTACGGTTGAAAAGTCCGTGGCGCCAGGCTCGGTGATCACAATTGTGAGTTAACCCCTGTCCGCTTGTCTTCAAGTCATGGATATAAGTACATGACGATTTTTAAACACCAATAACTCTCGACGATATTTCTGCCTACTGCACTTTACACAATGCAATTTTTATCGTTTTAAAGTTCCAGATCCTCCAAGTGTCTTGTCATTAAAATATATAGAATTGCGAGCTGGGGATGCAACTGTGTATTTCGTAGTGACTGTGCTGGATGATACTAAGGTATATATGTATATAACAATATAATAATATGTACGACAAGTCGGTTGACCCCTATGCTGCCTCTGCTGCTCCTTCCTCCGCCTTGGCCTGATGCTCACCGACTTCCCTCACATCTTGCACCAACCCCGCCTCGAATGCCATCGCATAAAACCTACTCGCCTTGTCCGCCAACAACACCCCCGGCGCATCAAACTCTGCCACCCGACCGTGTTCGAGTACGAGCACGCGGTCCGACTCCACGATCGTGTTCAATCGGTGTCTGAAAACAAAAGAAAGAGTCAGCCGTCAAGATTCATCTCTCGATTCAAAAAAGACGTACGCAATCGTCAAGATGGTCACATCGCGGAACAAGTGTCCCCGAATGATCTTTTGAATCGCAGCGTCTGTATCCAAATCGACGGCTGACGTCGCTATTTCAATGTTACCCCGTTAATACCCACTTTTCTTTTGTTTTGGCGTGTGCGGAAACATTACCTTCATCGAGCACCAATACCTTGGACTATCACACACGTCAGCGACGTGTTCTCGAAAAGTCGACAAAAACACGCCTGAGCGGTCGCTCACCTTTCTCAACAGTGCCCGTGCGAAACACAACAGTTGTCGTTGTCCAGCCGACAGCGATGACCCACCCTCTCGAACGAGCGCATCGAGTCCTTCTGGGAGGTTCTCCACATACGACTTGAGATGAGCCTGTGATGGAAAACGACCAATGATGAGAGGCCAAGTCGGACTCGGAGCGAGCGGACGTGTAGAACCGTGTAACGAATCAAAAAAAGTGACACACATGCTCGAGTGCCGCCCAAATGTCCGCATCCTGATGCTCGCCGACGGGATCGATGTTCTCTCGCAGCGTACCTTCAAACATGTCTGGAGACTGAGGCACGATGGAGATTACCGATCGTACTGTCGACAGTGACGAGTAATTAGTGATATTTCGTCAGCTGTGGTAAACTCTAGATGGCGTGGATACATACGATCGTGTAACCCAACACTACTAATATCCACGCCGTCGATCAAGATCTTTCCGGATGCCGCCTCTAGGATGCGGAACAGCGCGAGGAGCAACTGTCGTGCATGGATCAGAAGTAAAGGAGCAAGAACAAGCACACAAACTCACCGACGACTTGCCAGCACCCGTCCTTCCAACGATACCAATCTTCTCCTTTGGTTTCTGGTTGGGGCGGATGTTAGAACACAACAGTGAGATGCAGGTACTACGTACGATCGTAAGTGAAACATCCTTCAATACCGGGTCCAGCTTAGGTCGGTATCTCATCGAATATTCGCTGCAGGCTACGTGAGTACCTTCCGACCAAATATACCCGCGAGGCGTCGACCTACCGGAACTCCACCTGGCCAGCGCCAGGCCAACTCGCAGGCGGTTTGTTGTCTATCAATTCGCGGGGTGCCTCCGAAGGTAGTTCACTTGCGTAATGGACGATGCGTTCCACGCTGACAATGTCCCGCTCCGCCTCGCTCGCCAAACGCACTAGCCAGTTCTTATAAAATACAGCCCACCCTCAGCAACAAGACGATACATGGGCCAGCGGCAGACTGCTCACCAAAGAGCTCGTCGTGTTCAACGCATAGGACAGAACTATTCCGACGAGGCCAATGTCCACGTTGCTCGTCGCTACGGCAGTGACAGCCGAGATTGCACTGAACAAGATGATAGTCGAACCGACGCATTCCAGACGGACGGAAAGCCATCGGTCGACCGAGAAATTGGCAAGATAACACATTTGGTTTCGGTCGATCCGGCGTGTGTTTCGTGCAGTGAAGATGGCTTGTTGGCCATAGGCTCGGATTGTGGAGAGGCCCGACAGAGACTCAGAGAACCATGCAAAGATGGGTGATTTGGTGACGGCGTCGAGGCGCTGGAGTTCGCGCGAGGTGGAGAGGTAGTAGCTACGGAAACTTGGGGATCAGAGGAGAATGAGACATGAATCAAATGTCTTACACTGTCACTCGAGTGTAGAACCACGCCAGAGGGATGACGGCGATGAGGAAAGGAGGAAAGCTGAGGCCGATGACCAAAAGAATGGATGCACATGTGGCACAAGTCTTAATCAAATTTTGGATCACCTAGTGACGATGTGAGCAGGCATAACGACGAGTCGGTAGGTGGGAGCTCACGTTCCCCAGAACTAAGTCAACGACGTATATATCACGAGAGAACAAGTTCAAGACCCTACGATTCTCAGTGAATTCGTCTCATCAAATAAATGATCAAAAGATCAGCATACCTTCCAATAGGTGTCATTTCGAAAAAGCTCAACGGCGCCCTCATGACCGAGTCCAACATCTGTCAAAACGTAACGCGGTAAGCCCTCTCCCCGGCAAGGCTTGACGAAACACACCGAATCGTGCAAGTACTTGGAACTCCTCAACGAGCATAACACAAAAATCAGCAATCCGCCCGCCGCAGTCAACATGATCGACGCCAAATTGAGGAACCCATATCCAAGCAGATAAGGATCCATCAATCCAGCGTTCCCTCCGGATTCGCGGTTCCTTTCACCCCAGAGATTAAGCATCACCGTGGACATAACCGACACCACCTGCCCTAGGACCGTTACGAGCACAAAGGAACAAAAGCCCGCCTTGGATGCTGCTTGGAGGTACTGGAGGTAGACCTCTTTCTTCACACGCCCATGCTCGCTGTGCTCTTTCGACAATCCGGAACTCACTGGCTCGCGGATGGGGGCGAGAGGGGCAATAACAACCTTGCTGAAGCTTGCGCGCCGATCGAGTTTCTCAACCGTGTCGACTTCTGCGACCAACGTCGTCGGCGAAGTGTCACTGCTCCCACTCGACTGGGATGGCGTGCTCGATCCGCTCGTTTCACCGGACGAAGAACTACTTGTAGCGTGGTTTTGACTGCAACGAAGGACTTAAACCACCTGAAAACACTCGCAAGGCTACTTACATGATATTGCGAATCGCGCCACCGAGAGTCGAGACGAGCTGGCGATATGATCCGCACTCCAGGATGATGCCACGTCGCATGTATGCGATCTGGTCAAACTGTCTGAGATATGTAATGCTGTTCGTGACAAGAATTCTAGCTTTGGTGGCAAGAAGACCTTGAGGACCGATGACATTTTCTGAAGAAAATCCAATGTCAAATGGTGTTGTGAACATGACAACGAACAGGATACCGAAAACGTGGCGAGCAACATGTGAATCGACTGCGGCCAGGACGTCATCAAGGAGGACCCTACAGGCGAGTCAACACGCGAGAGCGACCGTAGACAGTGGTCGACTTACAAATCGGCTCTGGCATACACAGCGCGCGCCAGGGCGACGCGAGCGCGTTGTCCGCCACTCAACTGTAATTACAAGTGAGACACGCAGAATTATCGGCGGCAGCGGAAACCTACAGTAACGCCTGCACGACCACCTCTTGGTCAGATACTCACAAGGAACTTCAGCCAGAAACTCGCCTTTTTCGCCGACTTCAGTCATATCGCCTTGGGGGAGGACCGCCAAATCAGTCTTCAAAGCACAGGCTAAGCGTAAACGATAGTTAAAAGGTCATTCGTGTGGAACATTGAGGTTATGCACCTTCAATGACGAGGTTATAAAATGACTCGTCGTACGCGTGCGAGAACAGAATATTGTCACGGACAGTGGTGGACAAAATCCTAACATGTGTGGGTAAACTCAATATTTGTTGATAGCCAGAGTCTTACATACCATGGATTCTGAGCAGCATACGCTACGCTACCGGACAACACAACCTCACCTTCCGTCTTCCGCATATCACCGATGATGGCAGACAACAGACTGCTCTGTGAGTATCACCCAAAATGTCATCAATATACAAGAGCCCTAGTCGAGTGGTGTGCTTACTTTACCGGCCCCAATCCTCCCAAGGATTCCTACCAACTCACCTTTTCGGACCGTTAAATTAATGCCCTCGAGGGCAGGTTGAATACCATTTTTGGTCCATTGGAACTCTCCATCCCTGATCGACAAAACTTCCTCGCCGATACAAGTCGGAGGTTTCTCGATCCGCGCCACGGCGTCCTTTTGGAGTTCTTCGGAGCGCAGGAAGCAGGAGAGGCGCCTGAGAGAAACTTGGGCCTCCATAGTGCTGGACACCACCTGGCCGAACTGAATACAGGGGCACGAGGTGAGCAGCAGCACTTCAATCTCAGATGCTTTTGCGCACCATTCCAAGTGGGAGCTGGAGAAGCATAAAGAGGGAGATAGCAGGGAAGATCACATCGACAGTGAGCGATCTCTCTGAGAACACTGATGCGGTCGCGAAAGAGCTGAACGCGACGATCACTATCGCACAGTCAGAAGACAAGGGACGACCGAGAGCTAGAGCACGTACTCGGAATACCACCCCAGAGGGTCGTGTTCACCGCTGTGACGATACCAATTTTTCGGAGCATCTTGAGCTCCAATTCGTTACGGACGTGTAAAACACGACGGATGAACGCATATTCCCATGCATAGAGCTTAATACTTTGCGAGAGCATAAGCATACGCTGTAGCATTGGCAGGACAGTGTTACCTCTTGATATTGGCGAGTAGCTCGCTCATCAACCTGGTACGTTTATCTCGGTTCTTCATTTGTTGCTCGTGCATGTTTTTCAGAATTCGGGCGATAAAAGTGTTTAAGGGTATGGAAATGAACATGATAGCCACACCGACGAACGCGGACCAGCCAAGGAGAGTGTAGAGTGAAACGAACGCGAGAATAAGCTGAACACGAGATGTTAAAGTTAAGAACTAGGTCCATTCCGAAACAGGGAAGTCACGCACCTGGTATGGTCCCGAGATCGCCATGAGCGCAACTGAACAAAAGTCCTGTAGCCTGGTCGCATCAACTGACATCAAGTTGACGATATCCCCAGTACCACGACCACGTTCGTCGCTGGAGAGAACGAGCGACTTTTCGTATATGGCCGTGACAAGCCCGGCTCGGACACGCATGCCAGTCTTGGCACAGATCTGGAAATGCTGGAAAACATATGTCATTGAGCCACAGAACGGCGGCATGCGGAATCTCGTATTACCTGGTGAAGGAGGATCGTTTGGGCCATAGACGTCGCAAACATGAGGATAGCGACAGTGTAACCTAAGAGGGGAGTGGAGCTGGTCATGAGTTCGGCGTGCCTGTTGTCCTGGTATTCAGAAATGTAGGACAGGAGGATACGTAAGAGAATGGGTTGAGCGAAGGCTAAGCTGTCCTGGAGGAGCTTGAGCAGACCAGCACCTAGATAGGGACCGCCATATGCAACAAAAAGAGCAGTAGACAATCCGGAGCTAGGTGGGATTAGACAGTGCTGTAAGAAAGTGTGATTGTACTCGCTGTTTCTCAATGGCACGTTGAAGATCCTTTCCAAGGCTGGTAGACTCGTCACTGGGAACGAGTACAGGTAGGTCATGCTCTGTGATGACGACCCGGGATCCTTTGCGCAACAGGGGAGTCATCCATGCAAATGACCATATGCTGAATATGTTGGCTGTGAGGGTCGGGTTTTCGGTGTTTGAATCAGGGGTATCGTCGGGAGAGACGCATTCGAGTAGAAAGGAAAGTAAGCCAAGAAAGAGAACTGCCCATTTTAAAGGAACGAGTGGCACGACGGGAAACGTCTGGGCATAAGATCGCGTCCAAATAAATAGCGCGATGGTGTAGCAGGGCCAGAAGAGTAAGAGAACAGTGGAGGAGGACCGTGTTCGAAGATGGTTGAGATGGGTCAAGCACAAGGCGAGGAGGAGCGCAAGAGGCTCGAGTGCATGGGGCAGTTGAACGGCTGTACTGATCTGGCCGGTGAGAATGAAGGAAAGACTGGTTAGACTGGTTAGGAACGCAAGACCAAGAAGTATCTGCAAACGGGATTAGCACGTGCAAGATACCAACACACCAACTCACAAGCTTGGCCCAGAGTTGCCAGTAGCTTTTGCGAGAGATGTCACGCCCGACTGGGTGCGAGAGCATGTAGAACCGTACGAGGGCAGCGACTACAAGGCTAGCAAGGAACGAAGTGAGAATGAAGGCTTCTTCGGCACAGAGGGACAAGTCAAAGTCCCTCAGGCGGGATGCCCACTGCCAACCATCGCTGTCGCAGCAATGCACGAGTGCCATCGTGTGCGACGAGGACGAAAGTTTTCAAGTGGGAGTTTTATACGGAGCCTTGATCCTGAGGCGATATTAGCTCATACATGCGGGTGGCCGTCATTTCGGAAGAGAAGAGAAGACGATGAATGACTTGGTAGAAGGTACCAAAGCAAGTTATATTCACGGTGGTCCGGGACTGTAGCCGCTTCTCGAGACGCGCAGTTCGGATGACCGTGCGACCGTTCAAACACTCATTCAACTCCAGCGACGGTGAAGTTGTTTCTCGTCAGATCACCTCCAAACTATGGCTGCCTAGCGCTATGCTTGACATGCAACCACCCAACAAGCCTGATCTAAGTGAAGGATTGGTCCTTTCACCTGTCCCTCATTACGGATGGTGATACTCACTGCCAAGTCATTGGATTCGAAGCAACTTGGACTCCCTCTTCCGGGCACGCTTGGCGACGGAACGTACCACAAGCCCGTTCCAAGTGTTTGGATTTGGCTGTGGAGACTTGACTCTGCTGAAGCTGAAGGACGGCTGACGGCCGTCCGCAGAATCCCCCGAAGCTTCGAAAGCTTAGCTTATCATATCTCCTCGCCATGATGGTGTCACGTCGCTCGTCAACAACTCGGGGGCTGGCTTCCCAAGTCAAAAGCTAGACCTGGCCCACTCTGTGTGAGTGCTTCGTCGGTTTGCGCGGTGGTAAACAGTAGCGAAAATCACCCTCTAGAATCATGTGGGACGAGCGATAGTACTAGATATGTTTCCGGGAAATACCGCGTGAAAGTTACTATTGAAATAGATAGTGG